>JANKOE010000002.1:34392396-34405848 GCA_026284465.1 Erythroxylum citrifolium | reverse complement strand
TTTTATAATGATTTATATTTTGGATAATATTATTTTTTAGTCAAGGGTTAATGTGTCATATGAAATAATTGAATTCAGTGTAATTGAATTCAATTATAATATTACTGGATTTGTTCCAAACAGTGTAATTGAATTCAATTCTAATATTATTAGATTTGTTCCAAACAGTGTAAATTGAATTCAATCCCAACTTTATTAATGTAATTGAATTCAATTCGATACTGAATTCAATTTGAAGGTTTCCAAAAAGCCTGTTAGTAAGCAAGGATACAAAGAGGACTAAAATCCAATAGTTCTAACTTCAAACTTATGACTTTGCATAATTTTGTCGGTCCTATAAGCATATAAATTCTAGATGAACGAACATATCTATAATTTTGAGGTAAGAATTAGTTGTTAGCACCTTAAAATCAACAGTTCTAACTTCAAATTTAATATTTTATCAATAAAGTTTCAGATGCTAATTTATTGTTTCATAAGATTTTGCTAATTATTTGCGGAATTAAAGTTGAGTGTGTTTCTACAAATTTTGAGCTTCCGTTTTCAAGTATTGATTGTTAAGCCCTCAAGTGGTGTGGTTCGATAATTGAAAGCGGGCCTTGGTTTCGGTTAAATTTCAGGTTCGATTTCATGCTAACCTTTCTTGTAAGATCCTAAGACAGCTGGGTTTTACCTGTAAGTAGAAAATTAGTTGGGCCTTCAATGATAAGGTGCACCCGCTTGATTCGCCTGTAAGGTAGTGCGTCAATTAAACCCTCGAAAAGATGTACCCGCTAGATCAGCCTATGAAATTTCCTCAAATAAAAAAAAAGTGTTGATTGTTAAGATTGGTATGTTATAATCAGGTGAAGACAGATCATGCATCATGTCTATGATAACCTGACCTTTTAAATTAAAATTTAGTATACATCCTATTTCTATTAGGATATATTTAGTGGCATTTAAGAGACCAATAATTGGAATTTGGAGGCTGTAAGTTGGGTAGGTCGTGCTGCAAACAACAATAGTTTTTTAAAAAAATCGGAGTTTTTGAGATGCAAAAAGTTTGGAACAGACAAAGGACAACTCAACAACGGCCTTCATAACGGATGTACTTAGCCTTGGGTTCTCCAATATCTTCCACGTGTCCAGTTCAAGTCCAACAGAGTGTTAACATCTTTGCTCATTCAACACAGCACTCCAGACTTAGTCATCAAAACCTTATTACTTAACTAATCACTTCACGACAAATGAGAATAGCGAGCATCACCGGCACGGGACGCATGGCATCCGCAGTTCTTAGGTTAATCTTCTGCTCTTCTTCCTCCCATAGACTCGCCTCCCTCACTGCCATCTCTTCTCTTCACGTCTGTCGCCTCGTATGTCCCTTGCGTTGACTTTTGATTGCTTATATATGTGCTATATGTGATTGTGTGATTCCTGCTCATTCTGATGAACTGGACATACCCTTGGAATTTTTACAGATGAGTACGAATACTCAGAGTGTTGCTTCTCAGCTGAGAAGTTCCGGTCTATTACGGACTCAAGGTCTCATTGGTGGCAAATGGGTTAATGCTTTTGACTCCACCACCATTCAGGTTCTTTTGCTTTCCTCACTTGTATATGTAATTGCCCACTAAGCGTGTCAAGTTGGTGATATTGTCTTGATTGTTTTCCTGTTTTTGATTCTGTTCTCTGTAGCTGTTTACAAATTGCAGGGACACAGACAAATTGGCTTATTTCTTTTGTTTCTATGATTGTTCATTCAGAAATTGAAAAAGACAAGGCACCATGTTCCCATTTTTTATTTTATGTGTTCTGTTTCCAAAGACCTTGAAGTACTCGACATGCAAACTTTGTTCCGCTAGGTCCACTATTATTTGTTTTGTTCCATGTATGAAGTTCATGTGATGACAGGTCAACGATCCAGCTAGTGGTGAAATTATTGCAGAAGTTCCATGCATGGGTGCCAAGGAAACAAATCAAGCAATATCTTCAGCATATGATGCCTTCCATTGTATGAATCTTTATACTGATTAAATCCCATGAGTATTCCGATTTTATATATACATATGTATATGTTTATCTGTGTGTGCATAAATAAACACACACAGAGGTGCTGCATTTAGATATTTTTGTGTCATCAAAATTATAATGTGACAATTTGAAAGCTTTTAGGATGAATAATAAAACAGCCCTGCTTGTTCCTTTTCTGTTTTTTTCTTTTTTACGTTTCAATCTCTTTCTCATAACCGACATACACAACTTTCCATGTGTAGACTGGAGCAAACTCACAGCTATGGAGAGAAGTCAACGTCTAAGAAGATGGTAAATGATTATGCTTTTTGAATCATTTACTTCTGGAATGCTTTCAAATGATCAAGCGCCTGAAACTAAAATATAACTTGTTTACATTTATTTCAAGGTATGACCTTCTGATTGCCCACAAAGAGGAGCTTGGACAACTGATAACCTTAGAGCAAGGGAAACCTTTGAAAGAGGCATTGGGTGAGGTATTCATTTTAAAGTTCAAACTGTCTATGATATTTTAAAACAAAGGTTTTGTGGATATTTTTCTTATATGCTAGTCCCTGAATGCAAAATGTCATGTTGAGACTCCAATAATAGGTCAATTATGGAGCCAGTTTTATTGAGTTCTTTGCTGAGGAAGCTAAACGTGTTTATGGCGACATAATTCCACCAACTCTTGGTGATCGTCGGTTACTTGTTCTAAAGCAGGTGTTGCCTTTGAACTTTCATTCTTGAGGATCACTTACTTGTATATACAAATTTAATAGTTCTTTGTAATATTTGGACATCTAATAGGTTAAGAAATATTTCTTTTTTATAAAGGTACATTGACAATTTTGTATCTTTCCATAACATAGATGAATATTTTAATTTGATGTGATCTAAAGTGACACGAGGAAGAGGGTGGATTAATGGGCAGTATTGATGGAAAAGGAACTGTGTATAAAATTTAGAAGGATTGAATAATAGTAAGTGAAAAAAATGAATGACAGGAGATTAGGAACAATCCAAGTGGGTGATTGGACTTGTAGAACTTGTATAAAATTCATTTACATAAGACTTTTGGTTAGGATATTTCTACTTTAAGACAAGCTTGTCCAAGTAATGTCCTATAAGTGTTCTCAATAATATACCTGTTTATAACTTTCCTTTTGGAGTTGCTAGAACTTGATACCAGTTACTATTCTGTGATTGATATACACATTTGTGATGATAAGTATATAAGCTTTTTGCAGCCTGTTGGTGTTGTTGGAGCAATTACACCCTGGAACTTTCCTTTGGCGATGATTACACGAAAGGTATGTTTGATGGATTCAAGAATATTCCGAAAAGAAAAACAACAGAAGAATGTACTACTTTTCCGTTGTCTGACTATATTAAGCTTGTGTGATGCCTATATGGTTTCAAACTTTTCCTTTTATCCACAGGTTGGTCCTGCACTTGCCTCTGGCTGTACAGTGGTTGTGAAACCCTCTGAACTTACTCCCCTTACAGCTTTAGCAGCAGCTGAGCTAGCCCTTCAAGCTGGGATTCCACCGGTAACTGTCTTCTAAAATTTTAATGTAAATATGGATACTGCAATAAAATCTCCATGAAGAATCCAATGTAAGAAGTTGGAACCTTAGGATGAATTAGGGCCAATAGCTTCTCACTTAATGAAGGATAAAAGAAATGAATTTTCTTAAGCTTTTATGATATCATAATAGTCATCAAAATTGTCTAAATTTCTGATGCCTTGATGAGGCCTTTTATAAAGCAATTGCTCTTTAGGTCATCATTGCTTGGTGCATGTTTTTGTGGCCTTGTGTCTGGAAGATTAGAGAATGATGTGGTTTGTCATGTGATGACGTTCTTACTGCTCTGAATTGCATCATGTTGGAGGAGGGTGCTAACTTTCTTTCTAATCTGTGCTTTTACACACATTTGATAACATGCAAATAACCTATTCCTAATTTAAAAACCATTCTAATATTGTATTTCATTTTATTTGTTTCTAAGAAGTTTGATCTCTATGTTGTAGGGTGCTCTGAATGTGGTTATGGGAAATGCTCCTGAAATCGGCAGTGCTTTACTTACGAGTACAAAGGTTTTTTTCTGCTTGGATTACCGGAAATGCAATGATTTAGGCTTTAAGAGCTTACTTGTTTGCTGATTCAGGTGAGAAAAATAACATTCACTGGCTCAACAGCTGTTGGAAAAAAGTTAATGGCAGGGGCAGCCGAGACTGTAAAGAGGGTATGGGCAGTAAATACTAGGGATTCTTTTTTGGAGGTTTTAGAAACCTTCCACGACTCATTGTCTTTTCCCCTGATACGTTTAGCTCTCTCTGGAACTTGGTGGGAATGCACCCTGCATAGTATTTGATGATGCAGACCTGGAGGTGGCAGTAAAAGGAGCTGTAAGTTAGACTGGATTTATAATTGCTGTTAACACTAAGTATGTCGTGTTCTCCTGAACTGGTTCCATTAGGAAGTATACTGAAGTTACATAGCTTCCTACACTTTCAGCAGTTTATAAAACTTTCCTCCAGCTGCTAATAGATCACTCTCAGTTATTATCATGGAGTCAGCTATTTGTTTGAAATTATTGTTAGTACTACCTATAAGTGCTGATATCTTGTATAACTAATATTTTCTTTTACTAGGCAGTAATGCTTAATTTTTTGCTGGTTATTTAAAAAAAAACTAGTTGGTTTAGAGGCATTTTCACTATCCTGGTGCTATTCTTAACTCAGTCAATCAAATTATTGCAGCTTGCAGCGAAGTTCCGTAACAGTGGTCAAACATGTGTTTGTGCTAATAGAGTAATTGTGCAAGAAGGTACATGTCGAGTTTTTTCCAAATATAGGGTTGTAATTGTGGTTTTTTGTATGCTGTCACTCATATATTATTCATTCATGAGCCTTACCTGTTAATTTAAACCTTTGGGTGGATTGATATTTGACATGATATTAGAACCTTTACGCCAAAGACATTACAATTCAAACAACATGAAATACTTTATTGATGGAACTTGTTGAATTTGTCCCCAACAGAAACATGTTAAGCATGGACTGTTGACCCTTCCTTGGTTTTAAACATTTGCAAGTTCTTTTCACCTCAGTTATTTTCATTTGAGAGGTCATATTATACTTTTACATGACTCATTCCTATTCCTCACTTTTCCTTTGCATTTTTCATTTAATAAAATCGTTGGAGTTGCAATATAAGATGTTTGGTTCTTGAATTTAATCATGCTATGTTTCAAATCATAGTTACTTGTTTATACTTATCTTTTAAACTTGCTGCTATCTCAGGATGTATCACACTTTTTTGTGTAGGTATATATGACAAGTTTGCTGATGCATTTTCCAAAGCTGTTCAGAATATGCAAGTTGGGAATGGCTTTAGTGAAGGTGTGGTACAGGTAATGCTTGCTTTTGTTATCTTAGTAGTTTATTGTTGTGGGTCAGTTTCATGCAATGCAAGTTTGTGTTTTATTAGTAATTTATCATTGTGAGTCAGTTTCGTGCAATGCAAATGTTGTGTATTTGTAGTGTCGGCTGCAAATCGTGTGATTCTGTACGGCATGCATCTGTTTTTTTCCCATTTAACCAGGAGTTGCTGAAAGAAATTATCACAAGAAACGAAACCAGTCTAGCACTTGCATCATATTTTATTTAAAAGTTCATTGTATTGAGAGTTGAGTAATTGCTGAGCAATCTTTATGCACCTTAATGTTTGTTGTATAATTCAATAAGCTACAGTAATGGCAGAAGTTCATGGGTCATTTACCTCTTCCGTTATCATGGGATAGAAAATAGAGGAGTAACTTTTACAAGTTGCGCACTTTGATGAGTTAGAAGTTATCCTTCATTTATGTGTTTTGGTCATTTGGTAAGAAGCAGCATTTCTAGTATTTACCCCTATTTGTACGCTAAGATGAAGCAAGTTTAACATTGTTCCTTGAGGATTTACCATCTACGAGGTAGAAGAGGGGATGTTAAATGCCATTTTTCTGGTAACAGAACTGTATGTCATTTTCTTTCATTCCATACCAAACTTGTGCGTTGAGATATGACAATATTGGAATTGTTTCTCAGCCTTAATCCTTCCCTTTTCCCATTCAATCGTTGTTGCCTTGCATTGCAATGATGATTCTGATCACAAATTCATTTGACTAATCATCTTCTTGTATTTCACATGCCTTCTTTTGATAAGTGATTTGATCTTTAAGATTAATTCTTACTTCCAGGGGCCTTTGATCAACGAAGCTGCAGTACAAAAGGTGAATTTTTGTTGACTTTGTGCAGTTTTCATAATATTAAATTGTGATAATTGACCTTTTGGGTGGCTTCCTCTACTGTTTTAATACCTTCTTTAAATTCTTTTACAGGTAGAAAAGCTTGTTAAAGATGCGATCTCAAAGGTCTGTCTTGTTTGCTCCATCAATCTGTATATTACATTATCATTTTATTTACATGCGATTTCTCATTTGAACCTGTTGCCTTGGATCTTTTATTTGATGTATATACTTCTAATTTATTCAAACTACACGTGAAGGGAGCAAAACTCCTTCTTGGTGGGAAAAGACACAGCCTCGGAATGACTTTCTACGAGCCCACTGTACTTAGTGGTGTGAAGAATGAGATGCTTATAGCAAGGTAAAAATGAAAAATGTTATGCTCATTATATGAAATGAGCTATGTAATGAAAATTACCTGGAATCTCCTCTCCAATCAGTTAAAAGGATTGTAATTGCTTCTGTCAATCAGTTAAAAGCACACACGCACTATTAGGTTTCTCTGACCGTTCCTCATGTGAAACTGAAACAAATTCTCCCATTCACACTGCAATGTAACAAAGTCTTGAGATAGACTAGATGTCTAAAACTTCTTTGACAATGGACTTATTGTAGAGACCTTTTGATGGTAGTATATGGATCATCTTTCTTACTTCTATCACATGATTCTTTCACTTCAAAATTATCTCGTGATGGAATTCTATCCTTATCCTTATCCTTATTGCTTAACAGCAAGATTTTCTGACTGGTTTTGGTAGATAGTAAACTGGTATTCCATAACTTCACCTGCAATATGAATGGAAAATTTGTAGCATTGAACCATCAGTTGTGGGCAAAGTTGGAAGAAGGTCATGGAAAATGTAGAGCTTTCAACTATGAGCATCAAATTCTCTAAATTACAACCTTGTGAGCAAAGCTGTTAGAATGGGAGGGATTGATGTGTGTACTGTGATTTTCGTATTGGTAGTTCAGTCCTTTGGATAATCACACCAATTTAGCGCACTAGTTAGATGGTGTGGATGGGAGTAACTCTTCATCCATAATGGCGCGGTATTAACTACCCTCTGGATTCTTTTCTCTATCAATTTATTTTTAGTTATATATTCTTTTCAAAACTCTGTTTCAATTATCTCTGTGAGCTCTTCCTATCTATGGTTCTATCCAATCCTTTTGAACGCATCATTAAGCATAATTTTCTCATTCTGGTCTGTTGAGTGAAATTTTGGTCCATTTACACTAGTGTAGAAAAACATCTACAAGTATTATATCATCCTGAAAAAATTCTGTTCTGCTTTATTTCAGAGAGGAGGTATTTGGACCTGTGGCACCTATAATGTGTTTCAAAACTGAGGAGGAAGCCATTCAAATGGCTAATGACACTAATGCAGGTTGTTTTAATCTATCCCTGCTTCTTTTTCCATGTTAGCGAAAAGTTGAATATTGTCATCTTTTCATGGTACATTTGTTTGATCTGCACAGGTTTTTCCTCTATTTGTATATTTATTGTTGATTGAGATGATTATGTCAGATTCCCAATGAGAAGCTACCTGATTTCTGTAGGCATTGCAAGTGGATTCACAATTTTTTGCACCATGTAATTTTACCTTATATTGACTGTATGATGTCACAGGATTAGCTGCTTATATTTTCACAAACAGTGTTCAACGTTCATGGCGTGTCTCGGAAGCTCTTGAATATGGACTTGTTGGTGTCAATGAAGGAATCATATCAACTGAGGTCAGGATTATTTTGCATATAGCAAATAGAACTGTTTTAATTTTTACCATTTTTCTAGATTGTATAGATTCTTATGTTTTGATTTGTAGCATTTACCGAACAGAGCACTTATTTTGCTCCAATACAGGTGGCTCCGTTTGGAGGAGTTAAACAGTCTGGCCTTGGACGGGAAGGTTCCAAGTATGGGATGGATGAATATCTGGAGGTACTGATATATGTTGTTTAGTAAAGTGATTCTCCCCTCCTCCTCTCTCTCTCTCTCGCACACATACATGTGCAAAATCACACGCGAGCTATTTTCTTTTGTTCACTGATTGGTGCATTGTCTAATGCAATATGTTTGCATGTTGTTCCAGATGAAATACGTCTGCTTAGGAGATATGAATAGGAAATGAGACCCAGGTACCTCTTAATAAACTTCTGAGCTTATAATGCTAGAATCTGTGAGTTAATTCATTTGACTGTCGTGACTAATTACAGTATATATGTGCAGTTTGATAGGCAGTCGGTGATTTTAAGGTGGGAGAGTCTTTAGTCTCAAAATATGGATATCTATGACAGAACCTGAATCTCAACTGGATCTTTTGCTTTCTTCTGGCTGGTAGTAAGTTCAAACCCGAATCTTTGTCTGGTAAGCATGAATGCACGTTGTATGTTGCATTTTGTTTCTTTTTTCTTCTTTTGCTTTTATGATTTCTTGTTCTGAATTTTTTTTTTCAATAAAGTGTTGGTTTTCTGAATAGGAGATTTGATTGAGTATTTTGGCTTCTGTTTAATGTTCTTCCTCAATGCTCTCTCATAAAAGCAAGACAAGAGGTTTATTCTTGCAAAACTTTGTTAATGGGTTATTGAGAATGTCAATCATATAAGTTAATTACAATAATCTACACCCGGAGGTGATAGTGAGTTAGTAGTAAACGTCAAATTGAAGCTCTTGATGGTATTAATACTATAGTAACGAAATATGGCTGGTGTTATATCTTGAATAAATGGAGGTGCTGGTCATGGAGAGAAGCACAGATAATGGTAATTGGAAAATAATGGATAGAGGTGATAATGGGGGTGGTTTGAATCTGACAAATGGTAACACTTCCTGCTATGGTAACTGTCATGGACATGTTTTGAGGCTTTACAAAATGCGTTCAAATCCTAACCTAAGGGGTGTAGTTGAGTGGAAGGAGCTCAACTATCCTTAAACAAAGGTCAGGAGTTCGATCAGTAACTTTGAGTATGGAACAACTTTAAATTCTTGTGCTAGCTGTCTCATCCTATGAGGCGTCTACAAACCAGCGAGGGGATTAGTCACTAGGTCCATCGGTAGATATTGTGGTTTAAGACCTTTAAAAAAAAAGCCTTTAAATCCTTATTGTCGCAACTTAGTCCCTCAATTAAATTTTCGGCAAAATTCTACCAATCAATTTATGTGCACTTTACCTAATCAATTCATCAAACATCTTCTAGGCGCTCCTTTGAAACATTTTGGGCAGTAAATATAGGAACCAGATCATATACAAAGATTACATCTGGTCAGGAAAGAGGCAAGAATGCACTCATTTTCGCCTGCAACACATATATATAAGCAATAGTTTCGAATCAGTTTGTTCACTATCATGTCCTTTCAGACTAAAATTATCCTAATTTCAAATCTGCAAATGTTTGGAATAATATGGCCCTTTCAAATATTCAGATGAAGACAAAAACTTACAACTAACTTATCTGAACTGTCAATTATCAGAAGTTGAAGTGGTCTTTAGTTTATCTCAAATTTGAATTTTCAGCTTTTATGATGTCGCAGTCATTCTAGTTTTGAATGTGGCCGTATTTTTTCGAATAGTCAGCTTGCCCCCTTTCAATTTTTTAGTAACTTAGCTTTTGTCAAAATATGTCATCATTATGTTAACAAAGTTTTGCAATGGTATCTATCAGAAACCGAAAAAATGTCTTAAGTAGCTGTCATGCTTGAAGGTGATAAATTGAGCTTGGGGTTAGACACTGTAGATAGAGGTTTATCTGTTCTTGCTTCCTCCTCTGGTGAGTTGGAAAATATAAACCTGAACCTCGAGAACCTGATCCACCAATGTCTTCTCTTTGAAGAAGCTTTTATCTCATATTATTTATGTGAACCAGTCAGCTTTTGTGCCTAACAGAATGATTACGGACAATATTTATGTGGCTTTTGAGACATTACATAATTTAAAGAATCGGAGGCGTGAGCAGTTGGGTTATTGTGCTTTAAAAATCGGATGAAGAGTATTGAATTATGTGGGGTTCCATCAACTCCTTACACTAAGGAAAAGGTCTGTGACAAGATCTTGACTTTTGTAAATACATTTCACCGTCACCTCGCCTATTGGTTATTAGCACATTCCAAAGCTAAATGGGTATATTATTCTAATTAATGAGATTGAAGACTGGACAGCCCAAACAGTTTTGGGGCATAAAGTTAATTTGGTGTTGATTCTGATTGTCAAATTGATTTAAACATGCAAAATTGAAGGGGAAAAAAAAAGAGTTACGTCAATTTGATCTCATCAAGTCACGGGTCAAGGGCATTTTCTACCTTTTTTAAAATTAAATATGTAAAGGAAATATTGTCATGCTTGGACATGGGGCCTCAAACCTGATCAGGTTTTGAGCTAGGATTGGGCTTGAATTTAGAATTTTGAGATAGGCCAAACTTGGCCTAGCTCATTGTCAAACCTAACAATAAATTATTTAATATATACAAACAAAAACAAAATAAGTTTATAGAGTCCCTATTAACATATCCTGCCAATTTTATACAAAAAGTAGTTGTAAATTCTTTTCTATTACAAATTTCTATTGTTATCAAAGTGAATCTCTCTTACAATCATCAACATCTAGTTTGACACCCTTTCATTTCTAATTGAAATTACCCCTCTAGCTCTTATGTACACTTTCCCTTGTTTCCTTATTTTTGCTAAAATGAACATTGGCTAGCTAGATGGTATGGGACTGGCTAGCTGAAATCAAATGTAGGTGCCTTAGCTTTTTAAAAGTTTTAAAAAATGTTTTTAATTTTCTATATCATCTTTAACCGCTTCAATTTGATACTTCTATAAAAATTACTATAAAAATAATGAATCGTAATTTGGTGATGACACAAAATGAATTTATAAGTTTTTTTCCCCAAAAATTTTCCTATTTGAGCTTAACATGTCTTCATATGAATTGTATGTAATTCTTTTAAAATTTCATAATCTTTTTAATTATCTCAATATAATATGTCTACCAAAAATAATTCCTAAAATGTCGAATAATGTTGAATGATGACTTCAAATTAAACTAATATATTGTTTAATTAAAAATTTTTAAAATATTAGCGGCACCTTTTATGTATTGATATCAATTTTTAACTTAAATAAATATTAAAGCATTAAATTTCATAAAATTATAAACATTAATAACTCAAAATTTTGAGATCTAAAAAAAAAAGAATCACATATTAACGAAGATTACAAAATAAACCATACCATGGGAATGCTCGTACAAATTAGAATTTGGGGTTTTGGGTCAATTGTCTATGTACATGCCTAGACGCAGCCAGCAGCGAGTTCAGATCCTCTGTCCAATATTATGGTGTCTTATTGTGTCTAATAAATTTCAGTTATTTATTTATGTGAATCCCGTATGAGTCCCACGTAAATCTCGTAAAATAAATGGCTGAAATTGCATGAGACAGAATAAAACAGTAATATTGGACAGAGGAACTGGATTTATCAGCAACAAGAGATATATATCATTTAAAAATAAATAAAGAGAAAGCAGGTAAAGTATTCAAAATAGTACGAAGAGAAGGGTCCCGCAAATTCACCTTCAAAGAGAATATATTCATTTTGGGAGAATATATTCAGTTTAAAGATGCTTGAAAACCAAGCTAAGATTGCCCTAAAAACTAAGCCAATTCCCCACTTTTGCATTAGATTTATGGACGGGCTTCAAGCATAATCAACCAAAAGTTAAATCCTAACTTTGCTTGATTAGATGATAAAGGCACTGCTATCTAGCTACAGTAGTCCAAAGAGGAATCTCAACACCTAAATGGAATTGCCACCTTTTCTCTCGCTTCTGGATAGATTGAGAAAATTGTAAAAACAAAGAAAAAAAAAGAAGAAGAAGCTATTTGATTATCGATCGTATACGAAGGATGCAGGGGTGAGGCTTCCGACCACCTATATTTTTTTGTCTGATATAGTCTCAGTCAGTTTCCACTTGGCTTCCACGCAGCATTAGATTGATTTGCGCAGCTACTCAAGAGGGAGGGCTGTGTTCGTTATCCAAACCTGCTCTGAGTCGACATACGTACTACCATACATACTTTCAATAATATGATTTGGGATGGGATCTTGGCCAGTCGAGATAATATATAGGTATAATGACTAAATACGACTACAAAATTTATCTGGAAATTTTAACTCTTGGGGAGTTTGATTTCTTGAGAACAGAATCTTCCTTTAATTGTGAGGGAAGAAAGCATTTATTCCCATATGGATTTGGTTTACTGACAATCTGACATGTATTTTCCTTCTTTAAATTTATATCTTCAGGAATTGACTACCCTTTGCATGGTCTTTTGCGCGTGTGTGTGTGAGAGAGAGAGAGAGAGAGCTGCATGCTTTATATATTGTTCTTACTCATCTTCTTTGCTTCTTTTTAACCATGAGTAGGACCATGTATTTGGCAATTTGTTGTCTTTGACCCTAGTCTACTTGCAGAGTTCTTTGGTCTGATATGTTTTTTTTCATGGAAGCTAAAATGCATGGTCTGCAGGAACAATCTTCTATTCCACAAAAGTGAATCTAGTACATAACCTTTCACATACAAGAAGCTGAGTCCCCACCCAACTAAGCTTTAGAAAGAGAAGAGGTCCCCTCATTTATACTCAAAACCAACTTAGCTTTTTGCATTGATGTTCACGTCCTCTCATTTTACTTATCACAGGCAACAAAAAAGTTAGTTCTAAACGATGTATATATACTTCTTTATGTTTTTTTTTTTGGGTTTAGATAGTGTTAGAGTGTCCCATATTACCTAGACATGAAGATGTTAAAAAGTTTATAAGTGGTAAGGGTTAGTTATCCAAACAGCTAGTTCTAGTTATTTAGACAATAGTTGACTCAAGCTTAATTCTTGTTAGTGGGCTCTACACTCTACCCATATTAAAAATTTAACACGGTATTAAAGCAGGTTTGGCCCAGATTATTAATTTCCAGGTTGTCCGTCTAGATGTTCATTCCCAGCGGCCTGGTCCGGTTTCCACTACGTATCTTTCAAGTGATAACTGAATGTCCAGCCTCAATTGCACTTGAGGGGGAGTGTTAGAGTGTCCCATATTGCCTAGACATGAAGATGTTAAAAAGTTTATAAGTGGTAAGGGTCAACTATCCAAACAACTAGTTCTAG
>JANKOE010000002.1:34366809-34379032 GCA_026284465.1 Erythroxylum citrifolium | reverse complement strand
TCCAAAATTAAATCAATTTAACATGAAATCTCCCAAAATTTGTCATGGAATTAACAAACCCATAACATTTTCCATAGTTCTAAACCAAAGTTTGAAGAAAAACTCAAAGCTCAAAATTTTCCCTTACCTCTTTCTCCTTCAATTTTTGGATTTCTTGGTTCCCAAAGTAGGCTTCCACCATTTTCCATCCATTTTCTTTGAAATCAACTCAAAAGCATGCTTGAATCCTTCCAAAATTTGAAATCCTCACTTCTCTCTCTTCTTTCTTCGTAGTCGAACCTTCTCCACTCTTCTTCTTCTAATTTTCTTCTTCTTGTATTCAAAGTGTCGTGGGTGGCTTGCTCTCTCATGGAACCAACGAAATCTACATTGAAACCTAAAAAAAATCCAACACCTTACCTTCCTTCACTCCACCGAAACCATCTCTTCTCCTTCTCTCCTTCTTCTTCATTTTCTTTCCTTTCTTTGTTATTTTCGTTCCTTGCTTTTCCAAAATGACGAGCTTCCTCCCCCAAAAACGACATCTCCTTTGAGTTTTATTGCCATGTTATTTAAATGAGAGTAAAAAGACCATCTTGCCCCTCCATTTAAGCCTTAAACATAACGCTTAAAACTGATATCTTGCTTCCCAATTTTGGGCAGGTAAACGACATAATTTGGACAAACTTTCTTCTTGAAAATTGTTCCTCTATGTCTTCTCTTTAAAAACAACCCAAAAAATGCTCAAATCGGACTAGAAACAAAGGAGTTATGGCTGAATTACTATCAGACCTGCACAAATCTGAGACTGAACATTAACCCAACTTAATTCCAGAAATTAACAGTCTTAGGGATGAAATTGAATTTCGATCCCTTCACACAATTTGTAGCCCTATGTCTCAATTTTATTTGGCCTCAAGAATCTACTCAATCGGAGCTCCACAGCTCCCGAATTTCGCAAAATACCGAACCATGTTCAGAAAATTATCTAACTCATAACCTTTAACAAATCCTCTCACTTAGGTTCAATCAATCTATTTCCATTTAATCTCCTAAAAATCATAAGTCCACAAGAAAATGTATCTAAAAGTCTTAGGAATCCAACGCTTCAGAAATCGAATCAATCGGATGTCGGACGGAGAATTTATAAACCAAAGATTGAACAAGGGTCGGAGTATAAGCAAAATTACAGGAATTCAAATACATACTTATAACTGAATTTTCCAAAATTCATAACTCTTGATCCCGAACTCAGAATTTGACAAATTTGGTGTCAATAAAAAGATCAAAGGAAGCTCTACAACTTCCCTGAAGGCCAGAAAAATCAATTTGGCCTCTAAGGAAGTCAAAAATCCACTCAAAGATTCTGTCCTTATCAATTCTTCCTAAACAACTTCCAAATTTCAATCGATCATAACTCCTAGCCCCGATATCGAAAAATTGCATACTTTACATCAATGGAAAGATAAAAACATCATCTAAAACTTTCATGTAGACCACTTACTCCAATTCAGACTAAATCCATACGACGAGTGGCCTCGAAGCATAGAACACACAAATCTATACTTAATAGCATTTTCAAAAACAAAGCAAAAGAACCTTATCTTCGGAAAATCATATCTCTCAATCCCAACATCGAAAAATAGCAAACTTTATGGCCAAAGAAAGCTTTCAACAAACACTACAAGTCTCACGAAGATCTTTTTTCCAAATTTGGCCTAAATCAAAAAGTCAACTCTCAATGACCAAAAAGTCAACTTTCTCAATTCTCAAATTTTCACACTTTGTCTCTTTATTTCTTGATTTTTAACTTCCTTTTTCATAACCATAACTAATCTACTCAAATTTTGAAGCCATCAAAACTAATTAATTCTTTCCTCATTAATTTTCTTAAGGCACGAAATCATCTATAACCCAATTTATATTCAAAAACACTCATTTCCATTTATTTTCATTTTTCTAATTTCCACCAAAAGTTCAGGGTCCAACACTTTTCCTTGTATCTAGCCAAGTCTTAAGCTCTTACTTAACTTAAGGTTGCCATTGATAGCTCGGATGAATTTTTATCTAGACAATTTTTTTAATTTTCATCTAGTCTCATGACTTCTATTTTATTAGGAAGCTCTTTAATTAATTCACTTATATATGTACTCTCGGGAAGCCTATTCTTTTTAGTGAGGTCTTGTTCTCATCTAGGTAAACTAATCTCTTAAATACATTAACCATGTGACTTAGTTCTTCTATGCTCTAGTATTTAGAGGTAGTTATAAAAACTTATCCAAATCAAAGATAATTTTTGGTTGAGTCTATATAGTTTTTGTCTTACTTTCCACTTCACTAGGAATAAAGGTTTCCTACTTAAGTGCCGATTCTTGATTCTAAGACTTTGAAAACCCCTAGTTGACTGTTGAACTTAAAAATAAACATATCAACCTCATTATGAAGACTTTTCAAATTCAAATATGTTCCAATTTGCTTCTTTCATCTCTAAACTAGGAGAAAAGAAAGGTGTTTTATCGAGAAGGAATTCAACAAAGTTTTAGAAAATTTAGTAACACCAACCTTTTGACCAAGGTATGCCTTTATCTTGTGGCTAGCTTTTCTTAATAAGCTTCATACAAGGGATCAGTTCCTTTATGCTTATATCCCTAATCATTGCTCCTTATATTACTTGGATAATGAGTCTTCCAACCACCTCTTCTTTGAATGTTCCTTCTCCAAATCAGTGTGGTTATACTGCCTCAACTACTTTAAGATAAACATTCCAAACCTGCCAAACCTCTAATCTATTCTACTTTGGTTTACCCAACCTCAAAGCCACAGAAACATAGACCTCAACATTTTTATCGTTCTTCTGTATGTTATTGTGTACAACTTATGGTCCGAGAGAAACCTTATAACCTTTAAAAATGCAGCCATGGAAGTGGAGAACATTAATACTAAAGTGATCTTCTAAGTAATGGAACAGCTCAGCTCAAATACTGAGAGAAAGTAAATAGAGGTCACTGGCTTGTTTTCTTGTTCCTTTTAAAATTTATTTTGCAGGTGTGCTACTTGGTTTTGGGAAAGCAAATTTTATCTCACTCATCGACAATGTGAGCATATATGCAAGGCATGGATTATCACTACCGCTTCAGGAAAATGAAAGGAAACTCACACTCTTTGTCAGCAAGAGAGGCTTACGATGCACTACTGGTTGAACCTACAAAAGCATTGAAGATTGTGCATGGTGTCCCAAGCTACAAGGTGCACTCCTTTGGCACTTTACCAATAGGAGAGCTCCTACTACCTGACTGCAAAGGTGTAATAGGAAATCTTGAGTAGTTTTCTATTGCTTGAGACCCTTATATGAAAATAGTTGTGTTATTGGTAATATGGTCCTTGATATGATCATTTTGGTTGCTAGATATGGTTTAGGCATGCTATTGTGTTTGTATGGTATGGGGGAACAATTTTCGGGTTCCTCATGCTTTCTTGTAAGTTCTCTTTCGGTTGGGGTAAGAGATTGTCATCTTTGGTAATCTATCGATGTACATACCTTTTCATTTATTTATAAATTTATTGAATTACAAAAAAAACCTTTTGACCTTTAGGGGAGGAGAGACTACTAACCTCTTGTTTGAATAAGAGGTTAGCATAAAGCACAGGGTTTGAAAAGAAGCATCATCACTTACTATTTTATATCAAAAGAAAGTAGAAGAGGAAATGAACAAGGAAGGAGGAGTAAAGGTAGAACTAAGGAAATGAGGAGCTAAGAATGATCCTTTAGAAGGAAGCGACAATTGAAGAACACTACCTTTAAGACAAAAGAAGGAATGAGGGATGAGGTAAGAAGGGATACATGCAATTTAATTTGCACTTAGGAAAGGAAAATGACATCTCTAATTAAGTGGGCCTGAAGCTTAGAGTTAAGAATCACTAGAAGTTAATGAACAAGAAGAAGTTGACTAGTAAACAACACATCAAAAAACAAAAAAGAACAAAAAAAAGAGGTGAGAAAGATTCCACCTAAAAGATCAACTTTTAAAATAAAAAATTAGAATAAAAAGTTGAAACCTCAAGACTTACAAAGTTCCCTTTACAATTGATTAATTTGACTAGAAAAATTAATGTAATTAAGAAAATAATAAGTTATAAGAGTCCCTTAAAATTTTATTTGTATATTTATACTACTAATAAATTATGAATTAAGAACTTTAATATAAGTCAAACATTTAAAATGATTTAGCATAAAGTAAATGTCATATTTTTTCCCCATTAATGGTCCTTCATATGTTAAATCAAACCAATAATATCTTACAATCTATTTTTAAATCAATCACCTATGTTTAGGAATTAAAATACTTCATATAAGTTAATTTACTTGAAAATAAATTACAATATAATATAATAAGATTGAAATAAATGAGATAAAGAACTAAACATTTATATAATTTTGAATCTTAGGTGACACTTTTACTTTTTGACTTAATATTGTTTTATAAATGACTAGATAGTTACTTATTTGATAAATTGACTTTGATTAATAATAATAGAATTAAAAAATAAGTTATTTTAATATATGAGGGCAGCCTGGTTCTGTAATTAAATGTTAGGGGACTTGTTTGATGTTTAATTTTAAACACATCATGTCTTCTGCATTGCATTGGACCTCGAAGACTATAAAATTCAGAAATGCATAGGCCTGTGATCTGGCTCTTAAGGGCCCAAATTTCACCTACAATTGATTTACTAGAGCTCATCTCTATTCTTGTCGTGATCAAGTAAAGGGGCTTTAGCCCCATACACATACAGAACGTATCATCATTCGGCTCGCAATTGAAATTCTAATAGCCAATTAACTGTTTGGTTCCCATATCAATTTCTGAATTTTGCCCTTTTTTTTATTTTGGTCTTAGATCAGAGTATTTACCGGCGAATCCAATGACTAATCCCCTCGCTAGTTTGTAGGCACCTCACAGGATGGGACAGCTGACCCAAAGATTTAAGGCTACTTCATACTCAAAATCAAGGATCGAACCCCTGACCTTTGGTTAAGGATAGATGAGTCCCTGCCACTCAACCACACCCCATGAGTTTGAATTTTGCCATTACCCAAACTGAAATTTGCACGGAGAATTTCTCTTTATTTTTTAATTTCCTACAATAACATTCATGGTACGTTAGTTGTTGATGTTATGATTTCTAGCACATTGACATTGCTTAGACTTACTATGTTATGGTACATTGACGTTACTTCTTGACGTTATGGTACGTTACCTCTTATCCACCCAAGTTTTTGACCTTCATAACTTGAAACCAACTACATATTTATATAATGTACTTTTACAATAGTAAATACATAATGAACCCCGGTTCCCTCAATTTTGTTTTGCAGATAAGAATTAGTTAAGGAGAAGGCTCGGAGATGTCAGCTGGAGGAATGAAATGATCCATGGAAAGGCCAGGGACATTGAACACAGCATCATCAATCCTCCAAAGCTCCTCCATTCGAGTCCTACTATGTTTCACTGTCTCTTCCTTGAACCGAAACACCGTAGCAATGGACCTGCCTTGATGAGCAATTAACACACCATCCACATCTCTGTAATCTCCAATGCTGCTTCCGATTGTAGTCTCCCAGTAAATGATGTCATTTTCTGGGGTCTGTACCCTGGTGAGATGTGAGTCCTCTAAATATATTAGAAGTCCACTCTTCTGGCAGAAGTAGCCATATAATACATGCCTTAGAACTTCTGCTGGCCCTTCACTTCTTTCTACCACAGCTTCACGATCTGCTGCTACTTTTAGTACAAAGCAGTCATCGTCTCCGATTTGTTTCTCTCCCAAGCATTGAGCTTTTGCGAATAAGCTGGCTGTGCTTTTTGGATCTAGGCCCTGCAATTAATTATTAATTAGCTAATCAGTATCAGTGCTCTGGAGAGTTTTCAGAATGGTCAATAATTAGCTAATGTTAATTTCTAGACTAATCTCCTTGCTAGGCCTTGCACAATGGTTGGCTTTGCTGGTGTGTGAATAATTAGCAATGAAGGTAATTATGAGCTATCATTGAGTCATTCTAATTATAGAAACATTCACATGTTTTCTTCCAAAACCAAACTGCCAGATGGGTTTATCTAATACAGTATTTAGGACTGTAGATGGATCGAAAGAAACACGAATAAAGGTTTACATTTTTGTGCTTTAAGATAACCAAGACAAGAAAACCCGAGGCGTTCACAGGATTGTAGCATAGAAGAAGGAAGATAGGGAAAGCTTTCGGAAATGCGCAAATAACAGAAGAATTGGATTTGAATAAAGTGCAAAACAAAACAAAAGATAAAGCAAAAGAGGCAAATGGCAAATGGCAATCCCAAGACGAAGACGAAGATGTAGCAAAGATTCGAACTTTGAACAGTGAATAATGACCGAAACATGACGTCAAAAACATTATCACGTGGCGTCCTAACTCTTCAACTCGTCAAAGTTCAACAAAAGAAGCTCACTTGCTGCTAAAGCAGTAGACAGTTTCTCTATCGCTGTCCGTTCTCAATCACCTTTCACTTTTATGGGCTTTGTATGCATTCTTTTGTTTTGTTCGTTCATCTCTTTCTTTGTTTGTTAAATCTACTTAGGGTTAGCTTACAAGAAACTTCACTAACAAAACATCCCAAGCATTTATGTTAAACTTAAGTTAGTCATACCTGGATTATGCGACGAAGAGGGCGTTGTGGTCCCTTTGCCGCGTGCGTACCAAGCCAGGGTGTATGCCGCCACACGGTCTTACCGTCGCTTCCGGCAATGACTTTGTTTCCTCCGACAGCCAACTCAAGAGACCACATCCCTGGCAACATTTGCCATAAAACAAAGCACCCGTTTTCACCACTTCTATTCCCCAAACTCTTCACATTCTTCCCGGAAGAAATCTCTGTCTCACAACACACCATCTTTACCATTCCTGTTGCATACATGTTCTTCACACATTTTTGTTGTTTTAGACACCCTGTCGCCGCCAAATACTGTTGTATGATGTAATGTGCAATGGAGCACTCCTGTTATAAACAAAAACTGTTAATTGCCAAAAACCTCGTAGCAGAAAAGAACCCATATTAGTTAGTGAACTTACTATAGGAGTGTCCTTAATGTGAATGCGATGAATGGGGTCGTTAACTAGCGGGATTGGAGCTAAAGGGCAACCCAAGACACCAAGCAACAGCCTCAAATCTTGTGTTTTGGCTGGGATGCTTCCATATGGTGTGGACATTGAAAAATGGTTGCCTGCTGATGAACCCTTTTGTAGACGGAACCATTCGCGAATGATTTCCCAAGAACTTTCCTTTTTGTTAGCTTCTTCTTGCATTTCAGGGTCGGGGCCTTCCATTAGAGGAGTCAAGGTTTGTGTGCACCATATCTGCTTCCTTCTAGATCGTGAACCCATGATTGTGTCGCAATAGGGCATTTCGGTTAGTCTATGGAAGGAATTTAAGAAGATATGAAGAAATGGATGCTATTGTAGTGATGGAGATCAAAATGGTGGTGAGCTACCGATCATGACAAGGAGAGAAGAGACAGCTTATCTGTCCAACGGCAGAGGGTGGTGTTTTATTAGTATATAAAACCTGACTCATATTTGTTGGGCCATCTTTTGCTTTATTCTCATGTTCGGTTCTTTTCACTTTTAGACTGTATACCTTGAGGCTTGAGCTTTTCTCCAAGTTGAGCGAAAGATTGAGACATGGGGATTAGGCCATCTCTTTCTTTGTGCTTCTTCTTGTATTTCTCTCCATTTGTCACTCCATTCAATAAGGCCTCTGAGGCTTACCTTTATTGGAATTTGATATCGCAACATACCAATCAACATATTCAGATCGTGCCTTAAGAATATACTATATTAACCAAATTTTGAGGGTCTCGGCAAAAGCAAACACATAATTTTTTGTTTTACGCGCATGATTCAATGAATATGATGTAAATAGGAAGAAATCGAAAAACTTAGTGTCGGATGAAAATGGCATTATATATATAGCTGGTAAACCAAGCAATTTATGTTGGAATTTTGTAATCTTTTCTATTCAAAATAAAAGTCGTTTTAGAGATATTTTAATTATTCAAAATAAGTGTCGTTTGTGACTTTTCATGTATGTTTATGATTTTACTTCCAAAATTACCCTTTAATTTCTCTTACATATTGAGTACACAAATTATAATTTCGAGGCACTTCAACGTGCAATTAATAAGAGTATATCAAGCATTTCATTAACTTTCTTAATAAGTGTGCATCTCTCTAAAACGAGTTTTATTCTAGATAGGAGGGAGTATAATTTATATACATTTGTTTTCCTTCAATTATATAGTATCTTGAAGCTTAAAATCCCCTCCTCCTGAAACAGTCAATCAAGCAGACTAAGTATCCTTTTTGTTTGATTTGGAGGGCAGCACGCGCATGTAATCTTATCCTATATATGTCTCCAAAGACCTTACATATTAGTCATGACGCCGGACAAGAAGAGAAGTTCTCTCATGTTTATTTTATTTTATTTGAATCAGATACTAAAATTAGGAACAAAACAACACTGATAAGCACCAAAGCCTTTAACTTAAATTAACATAGAAAAGGTTGAACTGCATGTAATAAAATACAAATGTGGTGGTGAGTCGGCGTCATGTTGGAGAGGCAGATGGATTTTGGAAGCTAACTCCACCTTACAACCCAACATCTTTTAAGTTTTATATCTATATGTATCTATACATATAATATGCTTTGAGTTGAAAGGATGAAGCGTGGCTTTCATAGCTATGAAGTAAAGAGTCCAAATCTTCTGTCCATTTTTTATGGTGTCTTATTGTGTCCAGTAAATCTTAGCCATTTATTTATGCGGATTTCACGTATATTTATGAGGAGCTCACGCGGGACCCGCATAAATGAATGGCTGAGATTTACTGAACACAGTAAGACACCATAAAACCGGACAGAAGATCTTGTTCCGGAAGCAAACGAATGAAGATACATATATTTTAGCTATATTCCTGTTCAGTCTACCCAACTGATTTGTACCTTATGCTTTAGCTTTAAGAGTGCACAGTTACTCTATCTACTCCTTTAGTTACTTGTTCACGTTACCTCCCCTCTCACACCTTTAATTTTAATTTTAATTCCAATATTCACACACACAATATGCATACATTTTATTTTTCATTTCACTTCTCTTTTAATTTAAAGATTTTATACTATAATTAAGATGGTAAGTGACTCTCTTTACAAATTAAGTTGGTTTTATAGGACCCTTCGTACTTGGTCATTCTTACTTGTACGTCCAAGCCTGCTACTAAATTCAAGGTCAGTTATGGAGGAAAAATTCTCGAACTCATAGAAAGTTGACGTTTTCAGCCCAATTATGGGCTTCATCCTCACAATCCAAGCCTGCTTTGCGTTAGTTAAAGCCCTTAAATATGAGGTCCACTCCAACGACATAAGAGTTTCGATTTTCTGATTTGTAGCATTAATGCCATCGACTTAGGTTCGACTAATTATATAAATAACAGACCAAAATTTATCAGATAAATAATTTATTTTGAAGCTTAAAAAATTATTTAGTGTAGTGGATCAAAAGTCGGGAAATAACTAAATTTTGTCCAAATATGTTTTGTTTGTTGTGGAACTCGGGTTAATCTCTACCAATAATAACAAATTCACCTTGAGCAGTATTGCTTCGGTGAATAGAATGTAAATGATTGTACTGAAAAATCACATTAGGTAAATTCTCAGGAAAGACTGGAGGGGGTCACAAACGGTCCTACTTAAAATCCAACCTCCTATACAAAATTTTCCTAGCCATGTAATTTAATAGCACAATAATTCACTACAACTATACCCGACAACAAATATTAAATAGACAAATAAAGAATACCATAATTTAACGAAATTCAACCAATTATGCCTACTTTTTCTAACACTATTAAATTGATATTTCACTAATTTCAGGAAATAAAAAAAAATGAATTTTTGTCTTATGGAAAGATAATTTTTTGGGATATCTTTAACTAAGGAGGGGAGGCTCCTTTTATGATTTTAGGAACCTCCACTATTCCCACACATTTTCGATATGGGATTGTGGAATGAGCCACAATATTTGACCACTCAACAAATCTCCAACTTGGCGAATTTCACTTTTCAAATCTCTCACAAAATTCATCTTTAGTACTATCTTCAAATGCGTTTCAAAGCACCCATTTTTAATTTTTAGCAATATTGATCAAGTCCAAACAATGTTGGAACTTGACCGTAGTCACCACTTTTGTCAACATATCAGTAAGATTCTCAGTGGTCTTAATCTTCTGGATTGTTACTCTACTTTCTTCCAAAACCTCTTGTACAAAGTGATAAAGGACATTGATATGCTTCGTCTTTGCATGGTAAACCTAGTTCTTTGCTAAAAGGATAGCACTCTAACTATCACAGTGCACTTTGATGTGCTTCTATTGAACCCCTAATTCACTAAGCAATCTTTGAAGTCAAATTACCTCCTTCACAGCTTCTGTAGCTGCCATATATTCTGCCTCCGTAGTCGACAAAGCATCTGTTGACTATAAGGTAGACCTCTAATTGACTGGTGCATTTGTAATAGTAAACATATAGCCAGTGGTTGATCAACGTTTATCTAAATCACCGGCATAGTCGGAATCACAATATCCAACTATACATTGATCGTCTTGCTTATCCCGCTGAAATACCAAACCAACATCTACGGTGTTCAGAATGTACCGTAGAATCCATTTCATAGCTTGTCAATGCTCCTTGCCTGGATCATGCATATACCTGCTCATGATTCCTACTATTTGTGAAATGTCATGCCTCATACACACCATAACATACATCAAGCTATCAACCACATTTGCATACGATATTTTAGTCATGTAAGCACGGTCTCTTTTTCTTTTCTTTGGAAAGTATTGCTTTTCTCTCATTTACGTATTCACTAAGGACTATGACTTGGAGTTTTAAGCACATATTCTTATAGCTCTCTAATGACCGATCAGCTCACCGATGACCAGATCTCTGAGTTCAAGGAGGCCTTTGGCCTCTTCGACGAGGACGAAGATGGTCTTTTTTCTTAGATCTCTGCTCTCTTCTCAGATCTTATGTTCTTCTGCTCTTACCTTTTGTTCCTATTTTTCCTTTCTGTGCGGTTTGTTTCATTTTTTTTGTTTTGATTTTCCTTTGGTCGAATTTTTTGGATTAGATTGGTGTTTGCGTGGATAAGGATGGGTATTTCAGTGGACGTTCAAATTTTGCTTTGCTTTCTGGTTTGAGAGTCTTAAGACTGATTTTATCGGTCTTTCAGTTTGTTCAGGGTTGGGGTAGAGATGGGAGCTTATAGTATTGTATTAGGGATGAGATTAGATAAGGGCTTGTTTTACATATTGCTATTGGACATCTTCACCACATTTTAATTATGTTCTGCTTCATTAGACCTTGATACTTTCCACGCTACTTTCGCTTTCCTTTGGGCGATTGTGTTGAATACGATTAGAGTTAGAGAAATTTAGGTCCGTCAATTAAGAATTCCGTTTGTACGTTGGAGTAAAGGCTGACGCTGAGCTGCTGATCCCTAATAAAGTCCCCCTAAAATTAGGGGTGTTCAAGAAAACCCGCGAACCTGTGAACCAAACCTGAATCGCATGAACCGAACCTATAAATAAGGTTAACCGAACCTGAGTTTAGGTTCGGTTAGAACCGAACCTGAAAAATCAGGTTCATGGTTCAAGTTCAGGTTTCTAACTTGCGGTTCTAGGTTAACCGAACCTAAACCGCACCTATAGCAGTTAACCGAACCGAACCTAATTTATAGGTTTAGGTTTAAACCTGAACCTGAAACACTCAAAAAATCTATCATATATTTAGATATAATTTAAGAGGATATTAATAATAATAAATTCACTACTATTTACTATATTAATTCTTGAGTGAAAAAAAGAAACAAAGGAAAAAAAACTACTTTAATTCTATGTTATTAAACGTTAATCTTGAACGTTGTTATTATAAGTGACAACTAATGCATAACACTCAATACTTCTACTTTAAATAGTAATTAATATGTGTCAAAGTTATTGATTGATGTATTAAACTATTAATAAAAAAATTCATTGACTAAAATAATATAATCATTTAGAAATTAATTAAAGAAATTATAAGTGTAAAACACATTTATTAAGAAATCCTACAATTTTAGTTTTTTAAGGCACATATATTAGCTTGGATATTTAT
>JANKOE010000002.1:34353084-34366709 GCA_026284465.1 Erythroxylum citrifolium | reverse complement strand
AAAAAGTCGCAAACGACACTTATTTTGAATAATTAAAATTCTTCTAAAAAGACTCTTATTATGAATCAGATGGAGTATTACTCTGTTCTATTTAATTAACGCATTTTCTGTAAATTTTTTTAAAGAAGAATTTTTTAAAGAAGACAGTTGATTGTTTAATTGTCAAATGACAAAAAGGAGTTTTTTTAAAAGAGCTTCATATAGTAGACTGTTTGATAACATAAAAATATAAAGTACTTTTAATTTTAACTATATTTTATTTTAAATATATAATAAATTATGCATTTTATTGTAATAGAGAAAATGAGTTTGCAAGATAAACGTAAAGATGGATTTGTGGGTATTGTGAGAATTATGTGTAAAACATAAAGATAAAAAGGAACTCAAAATAGGCTCATTAATTGATATACAAAATTTACCCGAAAAAAGTAATTTGAGAGGCTCTTTTGAGAAGCTCTAAATTTGATTTTCTTAAAAACTGTATTTTGGTTGCCAAAAAAGTCATATCTATTAAAGAAGTGCTTTTTATTTTACAGTCAAACATCTATTTTCTTAAAAAAGGCTTTTATGATAAAAAAAGTACTTATTGACCTTTCAAAAGCCTATCCAAACAGACACTTAATCTCATTCACAAATTTATATGGAGTCTACATAAATTTGTGAATAAAATTAAATGACATAGAATTAGAATACCATAATTAGTTGATTCAAGATTTTTACGTTTAATTTGACCGATGTAATTTTTAAAGCATCCCTATTACATGTACTTTAGATACCTACAATCTCTTAGTTTTTAAAACATCCCTATTACATGTACTTTAGATACCCACAATCTCTTCGTGATTACTTAAGTTCCTGTCTTTTTTACTTGTTTCGATCTTTAAGAATTCCTATTTTAATCCTCAATTCACCAGTGTATTTAATTCGAGTCCCTATACTCAGAAACTTTCTTCAAGACTTGTCCACAGGACTTAGTATTATATTAAAACTTTCTTCAAGACTTGTCCACAGGACTTAGTATTATATTAATGTTAAATTTATTTCTTTTTACATATTATTAATCCAAATTAATTTCTATTTTTTACTCAAGATTAAAAATATTAAATTATTTTGTAATTATAAATAATTAAAAAACCAATAAAATATGACATAAGAAGTTAGAATGAATAAAGGTAAGTATTTTTTAAAAATTGATTTAAAAATAATTATTTATTTTAGTATTGCAAGATAAATGAAAACTTTGAAACAACGGTTGAATTTTTTTTTTGTTTTTGGCCTCGAAAATGTGATGACATGAAACATATTATAGATTCAATGCATCATTTAAAGCTATCCCTTGAATTTTAGATCGAGTTGTTGAATTTAACGTACCAATTAGTATATATGTTCATACCAAATGAGATTGTTTCTAGACGATCCTTGTAAAACTAGGTCAAAGAATGGATATCTTGTTATCCAATTTTTACAAATGAATATAAATCAAAATTTCTATAACCATTGATTTTTATAAATGTTTATCGTATTATTTTAGTTTATTATTTATTTATCTATTTTTTAAGTGGGTTATTCGAAAACAGTCTCTCTACTAGTTAAAGCTAAACTGCATATTACCGAACTCTACAGACTTTACATATCAACGAGATTTTTTATTGATGAATATAAATCAAAATGTTGTGATACAATTTACTATAACTAGCGATTGGTAGGGTTTATAATATTCAAAAGCTTTGATTATTATTGTTGATTTGCTAGTGTTCTCAATGGTTAATTTAGAATTCACCTCCTTCTTGACAATGGTGCATAGAATTACTCGTTGCATGCGTGTACGGATCGTGCTATCTATAAATCGAAAAGCCAACAATGTCTTAAAATGAGTAGTGTAAGTTTAGAAGACTGAGTAAACTTCTGCGATGATCAAGTTTTCTTTTTGTTTTTAGTTTTCCACGAGGTGTCCTAGGCGGGTCTCAATTATAGGAAGGCACCTTTTAAGCCAGCCACACCCAGACTAATCCCCGCTCGAACCGGGTAGGTCCCTTGCGGGAAGCAAAGCTCTAGTTCCAAGTTTTAAACGGCTGCATACATGAGGGGGGTTCGAACCCATGACCTCACTTAAGCCAGGAGAGCCCCTTACCAACTCACCTGCGCCTTGAGGTTGATCAAGTTTTCAAATTACAACGTCTAATGGTGACATTAACGCTTTAATGTCAAGAAGTGTCTTTTTTATTCTAGACTTAGACGAATGCTTTGACATTGCATGAACAAGATAATTAGTCACGTTTTAAATTTTCTTAATTAGCTATTAAGTCTAAATTCGGATTACCTATGGCTACACGCCTACACCTTTCCACACTGATGTTGTGAACATAATAGTTGAAACTGATAACTTAATTAGTATTTGCAAGACTTGGTTAGATATAAAAGATTATCTAAGTCATCGTGACATGTCTGTGATAATTATATCGATAAGAAAATAAAATAAATCAACTTTTTTCATTATCATCTTATTTACTATAAATTCCTTTTTTTGGGTAGACTTTTCATATAACATTGATTCGACTAATTTAAGAGTAAAAATCTTACACCAGTCGATTTTTTAGTTAGGTTTTTAATCTTTTAGTTCGAGTTAGTTTAATAATTTCCGTTGTTAAAAGCTAGTCAGTTTATTAATTAATCGGTTAATTTTTATAAACCAATTAATTTTATTTAACTAATTTTAATTAAATGTTATATTTCCAATACGTAAAGACAATCATTTTCAAAAATTTCAATTTTATTTAATCTTTAATTGATTTCATGACTGTATTGAACCTTTTAAATCATAAATTTCTTATCTTATCCATTTAGTTTCTAGTTTAGTTTTAAAAACATTCATAATTAGTTAATTACGATGATGAGGTGAGGGACGTTAAAGATCATGATCTATATATATATATATATAACAAATGGTGCAATCTTCTAGATGAGTGAATAGCTCGATAACAAATCCAGGATTTGTCTTGAGAGGGCTGGCGCCTATATATATATGTATATATTCTGAAAACTTTTAGTCTTGGGGGCTATAGCCCCTGCTAGCCCCCCTGGATCCATCCCTGGCTCGATTGTTAGTTCATGAAATGCTAACTCCCTCAGTTTAACATTTACGTGCTCTTATATTAAATTTCTTGAAGCAATTATTATATAAATTTGAAAATACAAGATAATGACTATCATCAGTATATATATATCATATCATGTGTTCAAAAAGACGACTAAAGCTGATATTGGGGCGATGACTTTGATTTTTATTTGTTTTCATGCATAAGTAACGTTTATGAGGAGATGAATCTAGCCTGTTATGTTCCACACTTGGTTGGACAAATCTTTGTGCCGTGATTCAAGGCGCTCTAACTGCAAAATAATGAACTCCAAGTGTCATAATCTCATAATTAAACAATTAAAACCAGTTAGTTGAATTTTGCTTACAAAAATTAAAGCAGGTGAACTTAGTATGACAATTCGTTTATGCTTATGACATACCTATTAAAATTTATGAGAATTCAAGTTTAGACCTAAGAACTTTGAATGACGATCGATGTTTTAAAACTTGGACCAGAAAATAAATCGGTAAGACAAAAGGTTTTAATTATTTGATAAAATCAAAAAATTTGAGATATGATTAAAGGAAACTGTCTTTACGCTTCGTAGAATTTGAAATTTAATTAAAAAAGAAGAATATTAAATGAAAATTAATTGATTTATTTTTATTTATAAAATTGATATTTTACGAAATTATCTAATTAATTAATAAATTTGTCAATTTTTAACAATATCGACCGGGAGAAATATGATATTTAAAAATAAAAATTTAAATCTGAAAAGAGATATAATTATTTTACTCTCAATCTTAGAAAATATGTTAATATCTTTTATTAATTTAAAATAAATTGAATATATAAAAATACCCTTTGATTAAAACAATTATAAATTAATACTTAAATATTTAAAATAATTAATAAATAAATTGATATATTTTTAATAATAAGAGTTATTAAAGTAAACCGAATCGGAAAATATCGGTTCAAAACTTTTATTGTTGAACCAGTCGAACCAATTCAGTTTTTTAATAATCGCAAATAAGACAATTATATCTTTAAATATTAAACAATATAAGATAACCTACGAAACTGTCTGGTTTTTTAATAATATTTAATTTCACAAATGGGAAATGAAGGTTGGACTGATTAAATATAGGGTACGATGAGAAAGCGAAATTAGTCTCCAAAACACAATAAAATAAAATAAAAATAGAAAAAAATTGTTCGGGAAGAAGACGATTTGGCGCTGAGCACGTGGCAAATTAAGATTCTGCACGTGATGAAAAGAAAAATACGTAAACCCTGAAAAAGTGGAGTTGGGCAATTATCTACTGGTGTCGGCCGAACCAAACTAATGCGTGGTCTTGCTCTTCCAATTCAATTCCAGCTCAGTGCATTCCCAATTTGGTCACTTCACACTATATCACAATTTGAACTTTACTTCTCTAATCAATTAATATTGATAAATATTCCTTCCAATTATTTTAATACAAAGCAAAAAAAATAAGAACAAGTTCCAAGTTTTTTTTTAATTTTAAATATTTTTAAATATTTTGATGTAAAAAATATTAGATTTTATCATTATTGAATATCTATGAATTATTTTTAAAATATTACATTTATTAATTAGGTTCTATATTACAAAAAAGTTTATTATTATTATATAAATATTTATCCGCCCATATAAGTCACTCGAAAACAACTTTTCTACTATTTAAGGATAAGATTGTACACTATTGACTTCGTATATTAAGAAAGTTTTTAATTGGTTGATGTCATCGTCGCTGTAGATATTTATCAGTCTTTGATGTTATTTGATTTGAATTTAAATTAAAAATTACAATATTGAAAATATTAATTACTAATTTCAAACTTTTCAAAATATTCAAAATAAATTTGTGTTTTTAATCTTCATCCAATTATATATCTTTCAACTAGAACTTTAAGATGTATTATTATTATTATTATTATTATTATTATTATTATTATTATTATTATTATTATTATTATTATTATTATTATTTTCCTTTTATTGAGTTTCTTATTAGTTTCAGTTTTATCATCATCATCATTATTATTATTATTATTATTTTATTAATATTTTGTAGTTTGTATTTTTATTATTTGTATTATTATTATTATTATTATTTGTGATTTATTATTCTTACTTTCTTTTACTTCTTTTATTCTATTAACTTGCATCACTATTTTTCTGTCACATCTACATGTGGGTCTACCGGAAATAGTCTCTCTACTACGTAAGAGTAAGGCTGCGTACTATCAGACCTCCCCAGACTCCGTTCAATGCGGGGCTTCAGACTGGGTGTGATGATGATGATGATGATGATGACGACGACTTTAGTCATGTACTCTCGTTCTGCATCTTTCTTTAGAGATAAGGATGTACTGAGCTTTATATGAGGAGTGAGGAGAGTACTAACAAGTTTTGACTTTTTATTCATGCCAAAACGTTATAGTACCTTTTTCAAATATTGCTTTTAAGTCAAACACAATCTTACTAACTTTCTGTCTTTACTTATCTCCATGCTGAGAATTTTCTTGGCTTTACCCAGATCCTTCACTTTAAACTCCTGATTCAACTGAATCTTCAATCTTTCAATTTCTCTTTGATTCTTTGAAGCTATCAGCATATCATCAACATATAGGAGAAGATAGATGAAGGATCTATCTTGTAGCTTGCGAACATACACACAGTAATCGTATTTGCTTATTGTGTACTTTCTCTCCATCATAAACTTGTCAAATCGCTTGTATCATTGCCTCAAATATTGCTTTAATCCGTACAACGATTTTTTAAGCTTGCACACTATATTCTCTTTTCCAACAACTTTAAAACCTTCAGGCTGAGTCATATAAATTTCCTCCTCTAAGTCTCCATATAAAAACGCATTTTTTACATCCAATTGAACTAGTTCCATATCAAACTATGCTACCAAAGCCAACAAAATTTGAATGGAAGAATGTTTTACAACTGGAGAGAAAACTTCATTATAATCAATTCCCTTTGTCTAAGCATAGCCTTTGGCCACCAGTCTTGCTTTATAGGGAACATTATCTTTATCAAGAAATCCTCTTTCTTTTCATATACCCATTTGCATTCAATTGCCTTCTTTCCCTTTGGGAGACTAGCTAGCTTCCATGTCTGATTCTTATAAAGGGAATGTATTTCTTCATTCATGGCTACCCTCCACTTATCTTCTTCTGAACTTCGTACTGCTTCCTTATAAGTGGTAGGAATGTCATCAATTTCAATTGGAGATGTATAAGCCACCATATTAATATAACAAGTAGGTACTTGAATGTTCCTTTTTAGCTTTCTAAATGCAATTGGTAACTGTTGCTGCGAAGGTTCTTAGGTTGGAACTTCTTCTTCATTTGGCTCCTCTTCTACCACAGCAGTTTCTACATTTACTCCATCATTTGCTAGGATAACAATTCTTCCCTAAATCTTCACCTGTTTTAGAGTACCATTTTTCTGTTTAACATTTTTAGTTGTCATCTTTCTTAACATGGTAGATTTGTCAAAGGTAACGTCCCTACTAAAAATTATTTTCTTTGTCTCTAGGCACTAAAGACGATATGCTTTCACACCAGAAGTCATCCCCATGAAAATTGCTTTCTTTGCACATGGATCCAACTTTAACTCCTTAACATGATAGTATGTAGTGGAACCAAACACATGTAAGGAATCATAATCTATAGTAGGTTATCCAAGCCATTTTTCTAAAGGTGTTTTATCACTAATAGTAGTTGATGGAAGACGAATGATGAGATGACAAGCATATGTAATAGCCTCAGCCTAAAATTCTCTGTTCAATCCAGCATTAGACAACATACACCGAACTTTCTCCAGTAATAAGCTGTTGGTGTGGTCGTATCTTTAATTTCTGTCATCTTTGCTACAATTTCTATTCGATAGTTGTCAGTGCAGAATCCCAATAGCCCAAGGAAAAATCTTTTCTGATGTGGAAGATCAGACTATACTACAACCACAAAGCATACTAAGAAAAAACCTTGGCTCTGATACTAATTGTTGTGGAACTCAGGTTAATCTCTACCAATAATAACAAATTCACCTTGAGTACTATTGCCTAGGTGAATAAAGTGTGAACAATTGTACTAAAAAATCACTAGGTAAATTTTCAGGAAAGACTGGAGGGGTCACAAACGATCCTACTTAAAACCTAACCTCCTAGACATGTAATTTAATAGCACAATAATTCACTATAACTATACCCGATAATAGCTATTAAATAGGCAAATAAAGAATGCCAGAATTTAACAAGGTTCAGCCAATTATGCCTACTTTTTCGGACACTACTAAATTGATATTTTACTATTTTTAGGAAATAATACAAGTGAAATACTACAAAAGGAGAGAAGGATTTTTTGTCTTATGGAAATACAATTTTTGGGATATCTTTAACTAAGGAGGGGAAGCTCCTTTTATGGTTTTAGGAACCTCCACCATTTCCATACATTTTTAAGTGAGATTATGGAATGAGACACAATATTTGACCACTCAAAATTGTCATGCTAAGTCTTTAAACTTATAAAAATACTAAATAATCGATGTTATTGTTATATACAAGCAATGAGGAGAAAATATTCAAATAATGAGGTTAGACGGCTCATAAAGACTTATTACTAAAGAATAAATGCTTAAATTGAAATTAACTTTGAACATAAAGGATGACACTAGAATCACGAGAATAGCATCACTTTATTTATTTTATGTAATAAAAGGGGTACAAAGAGAAGAAGGCATATGAATTCAATCTTTAACTCAAGTCAAACTTAATATTAAACTTGTTATTACTTATTCTAATTTGGATTTGTTTAATAAGAGGAGTATAAAGAGAGGAAGACATGAATTTTGTTATTACTTATTCTATATACAAAGGAGGAGAGCTCTTGCAGAGTATGCAAGGCCCCGTCTCAAATAAAGTAGCATAAAAACTTTGATAGTATTTAAGGAAAGATACATTAAATTATTATCTTGAAATTGTTTTATAGTTTCTAGTTATAAAGGAAGGCATTGAAAATTTTAGCAAATAATGAAACTTTGTAGGTCGTCCTTTCAAAGCTTTATTTAGTTAGAGGAACATTTAGGAAGCATGCTAGCTTAATTGCTTCTTATTATGTACTCCAACCTGCATGTTGGATTAAAAAAATGACTATTAACGTACAAAGATACCATAAACAAGTTAAAATTGTAGTTTTGTTTCTCCTTTCTTCTATAAGTTTTAGTAGTTCCCTATTAGTTTTTTGGCACTGTAAGAATGCAATAACCATTTAAGATCGCATATTTATGCGAACCTACACTTGTAGTTTTCTTTTCGTTTATCGCAAGCCTTGTTCCAAATTACTAATGAAAAATCAATTTCTGTTGGTAACATTGACGAGAAAAATTTCGTTTAGCAGCAGTACTAATATCTGTCACCAAATATGGAGGGAAATCATCCTGAAAAAATTTGCTACAGACATTAGCGATGGTATAAAATGTCCGTCGGTAAAGAAGGCGGGAATTGTTGACGGAATGAAAAAGTTTTGAGTTTATCGACGAAAAATTTCTGTCAGTAAATTCCATCGGTAAATTTCTAAGGTAAACATTGTCATCTGCTTCATCTTTAGCATTTTAAAGTAAAAGAAAACGACGTCATTTGGTTTAACCCTAAACGGCGTCATTTTCTTTTACATTAAACTCAGCCGATGACCCCGCCCCCTGCGTCTTCCTCTTCCTTCTTTTTGCTATGTCTCCTCTCGTTCAATTTTCTTCTCTCCAATTTCTCTATCGTGGACTCCTCTTCTACTCGTCGACGTTGTCTTCTCTAGCCATTGTCATCGTGCCCTTCGATAGAGGCATTTTTCAACTACTATCATTTGTTTTTTCGTATATTGGAAGAAAGTTAATTTGAGTATTTGATTACTTTCGTTTATTTGTGTATTTTGTGATTGGAAAAGAACTTTAAAGTATAAATGTTAGTGATAGAAGGGACAAAACGTGATTTTGGTTGTGATGTTGGGATGAATTTCTGATGCATGTAAGGTGTTTGAGGAAATGTCTGTTCTTTGAAAAAATAATTTCAATTCTTTATTTTCAGTTCATTTTTAGTATAAATGAGGAGTATCTTTTCTTTCTTTTTGAAGAAAAAATGTGCACAGTTAAGAGCTTTGGTTTGTAGTCCTCTATAAAACTAAAGCAAGAATGACAACACCAATGCATATACCTTACAGAACTTCTTGAAGATAGGAAAAACCACATTATCATTTACAACAATTTGCATATGTCTTCTGACCAAGGTTATCCACCGAAATTCATACACATTAATAAGTTATAGTAGCAATGTCTTGCCTCTACAACTTTTTGAACCATAACTCTCCATCAATTGTTTGTACACATATGGTAATGTGTGCAAACAAGTGAATTAACCTTTCTTGTTTTAATTATACTGTTAAGTTTTAGGGCATTATTGCCTTTGCCTAGCTCCTATTGCTGCTCCTAGATGACAAATGTTACAAGCTTCATGAGGCTTTGCGTTGAAAATCAGGTATGCTCTCCTTTCTTTCTTGACCATTCACCAAAAGCTTAAACGCAAGGGAAATTAGGAGGATTGTTCAATAAATGGGCATGCCTCCTCCCGGGGAAAGACAAACTTTGTTGTTTAGTGCCATATTTCTGCACAAGATCCAGGTTTCTACATTACTTCATAGTATAAGGGATGAGCTATCTGATCTCTTCTTGTAACCTCTAATAAGCAAAGCATCTGGATATGGTTTTCTACGTGATGATGCATTGATACTTTTTGCCTTTGGTTTTATTGAAAGGTGTGTACTTAAAGATCAAACATCTAACTGTAGGTGGGGAGCGATTGAAGCTTACAATTTGGGATATGGGTATGCAATCGTATTGGTCTTATGTTGTTCATGTTTCCAATTTACTAAGTATATCTTGTGTTACTGCACTTTAGACAGTCGTGAGCATAAGAGCTTATGCCATTTCAACGCCTTACAAACTTTACTACCAAATAGCAATGCAACACTAAACTATACAGTGAAAAGGGAATATCTTGAGAAAATTGTACTTTGCATAACTAAAAAGATCACAAAACTACCTATACAATTCACCATTGTTAGTAGTATCAAATTTAAGTGAGGGGTTGTTTATGATCAGAATGACTTGTGAATTACCCTTGTGAGTACTTTTTCTATAGCAGAACAAAAAATGATCAAAATTACATTGAGGGGTTTATATTTATTAATTTGCTCAATCAATATGCTTTTTGCAATTCGAAAGGAGAGATTCAGAACACGAACAAGCTTTTACTATAGGTAGGGGTGAGCATTATTCGGGCCGGCCCGATTACCCGGCCCGACCCGAATTAATTCGGGTAACAAATTTTCAAATTTCGGGTAATTCGGGTAATTTGGGTTTTACCCGAATTATTTTCAGGTCGGAGTCGGGTAACTTCAAAAAATTTCGGGCCGGCTCAATTACCCGAATTACGTTATAAAATTTCGGATAATTCAGGTAATTAGGGTAATTCGGGCCGGGTAATTTGGTAATTCGGGTAATTCGAGTCGGGTAAGCTCGGGTTAGAAAAGGTTCGGGTTCGGGCCGGGTAAGATGAAAAAAATTTCAGGTAATTCGGGCCGGGCCCGAACAATGAAATTTCGGCCCGAATTATCCGAATGCTCACCTCTAACTATAGGAATGCCCAAGGGATTATTCTTGGTATAATATTGTCAATATAATTTATATAATATGGCTTATCGATACGCTGCTGATAAGTGACGAGAAACAATATGATCTGTTATAAGGGAAAGATATTGCATATGTTTGTGGCGTGTGTTCGACGTGAAATGTAGGAAATGCTTATCCATACAATACTTTTATTGTGTATTAGAGAGCTCTTTAATGATTTAAATATTAGTTTTCTTTTATTTTGTTTTTTCAATTTTATCACAAAAAGTAGAGCCACTTTTGAAATGAGAATAGTTTCTCTTGCACCTTTATCTTTATATGCTTATCTGATTGTTTGGTAAAGTCACATCATTCTAGAGTATTGGATTGATCCTTTACTTCAAAGGCCTAAAAAGACAAGTGAATGTTTCAGTTATAGATATACTATTCAAACTTACATGGATTGATCACCTGTCAATCATTAGTAGATTAACTTATTATTTTTTGTTTCAACAATTTATGATGTGACAAGGAGAGAAGCCTTTACCAACTTATCAGAAATCTGGGCTAAAGATGTTGAACTCTACTGCACAAACAATGACCGTGTGAAATTGCTTATTGGAAATAAAGTGGATCGAGTAAGGTACCCTCATTCTATGTTGAGGAATATAAATGGATAACTGATAGGTACTTATCATGGGATTACTAATATCCGTCGCTAAATATAGAGGAAAATCATCCTGGCAAAATTTACAACGAACTTTAGCGATGGTATAAAATGCCCTACGGTAAAGAAGGCAGGAATTGTTGACGAAATGAAAAAGTTTTGAGTTTAGAGATGAAAAATTTCTGTCGGTAAATCCCATTGGTAAATTTTCAAAGTAAACGTCGTCATCTACTTCATCTTTAGCGTTTTAAAGTAAAAGAAAATGACGTCGTTTGGTTTAACCCTAATCGACGTTGTTTTCTTTTACATTAAACTCACCCGACGACCCCACCCCTACGTCTTCCTCTTCCTTCTTCCTACTATGTCTCCTTTCGTGTGATTTTCTTCTCTTCAATTTCTCTATCGTGGACTCCTCTTCTACTCATCGACGTTGTCTTCTCCGACCATTGCCATTGTGTCCTTCGGTAGAGGTATTTTTCAACTACTATCATGTGTTTTTTTGTATATTTACTACAAGAGTTAAGACATTTAGTGACAATTTTTGTGTGACTAACTATTGTTTCGTCACAAATACGAGGTTTTTTCTGACAATACAACTGATTGACACTATTGTTTGGATTAACTGTGATGATTTATTTTTTTATCACTAATACAATAATAATTGTGACAATTTAGTATCTTTCACAATTAGGTTGTCACTATTAATATATTAATAGTGATAACTTTTCTTTTATCACTAAGTTTTGTCATTAAAAAGTTATGCAATTTGGCGCCAAAATAATTTTGGCAGGAATAAATTGTAATTGAGACAAAACATATGTTAGTAACTAATATTTTCTATTTGTTGTGACAAAACATAGTTTGGTCACTAATATTTTTTTCTTTTTGTTACGAAATGGTTAATCATCACCCAATATTTTACTTGTTATGATAAAAAATTTTGTCTGTAAATATTCAATTAATTAGTGTCTACTTTATATTGTCACAATAACCGAACTATAACTACGGTAACAACTATTCATAATTTAGTGACAATTTTTTATGACTAACTATTTTTGTCATCACAAATACGATATTTTTTAATGCCAAGACAATTGATTGACACGATTGTTTGGATTATCTGTGATGATTTATATTTTTGTCACTAATACAATGGTAACTGTGGCAATTTAATATCTTTTATAGTTAAATTGTCACTATTAATATATTAATAGTGTTAAATTTTATTTTATCACTAAGTTTTGTCACTAAAAACCTATGAAATTTGGTGCTAAAATAATTTTTGCGGGAATTAATTGTAATTGTGGCAAAACATATGTTGGTAGCTAATATTTTCTATTTGTTTTAACAAAACATAGTTTGGTTACTAATATTTTTTTCTTGTTGTGACGAAACGGTCACACAATATTTTACTTATTGTGGCAAAAACTTTTGTCAATAAGTATTCAATTAATTAGTGTCTACTGAATATTGTCACAATCACCAAACTCTAACTATGGTCACTACCATTTGTAATTTAGTGACAATTTTTTTGTGCCTAAGTAATATTTCATCACAGATACAAGGTTTGTTGTAACAAAACAATTGATTGATACTATTGTTTGGATTAATGTGATGATTTATTTTTATGTCACTAATACAATGGGAATTGTGACAATTTAGTACCTTCACAATTAAATTGTTACTATTAATATATTAATATTGTCAAATTTTCTTTTATCACTAAGCTTTGTTATTAAAAGCTTATGTACTTGTTATGATGAAAACTTTTGTCAATAAAAATTCAATTAGTTAGTGTCTACTTTCCTTTTTCATGCAAGAAAATAATAAAAAAAGAAAAGGGGAAAGGTTGGTAAATTGCGAGATCACAAGTTTTAATTTTAGAGTAATTAGGTTGCAAGGTTATGATTGTTTAAGTTGGGTAGAAGTGATTTTGTAATTTGTGAGAGTTTTTTTAAAAGTTCGTTTATTTTTGGCAGACTAAATTGAGTAGACGTAAATGTTAAGTATTATTTTAAATAGAAAGGAGAAAGAAGATTAAATCATGTGAATGTGTGTATCTATTATAAGATATTGCATTTTCATAAGCTTAATAACAAATGACTAGTTGAATAAACAAAGAGAATGATTATTGTGAGATTTAATTATTAAGGTGATGGAGTCAATTAAAGGTCTTAAG
>JANKOE010000002.1:34145519-34174692 GCA_026284465.1 Erythroxylum citrifolium | reverse complement strand
TGTTCATGAATATCAAATTAATGAAATATGCCTTTCTTTATTTATTCATAAAGTCTGCACACGACTATGAATAAAATGCGCTAAAGGGGATTGCCTTTAGGGCACAATTAAACAGTACCGTCCTTGCATAAGTCGACTTACCCCATGTACAAGTCGACTTATCGGTACTGAATACGTGTAAGTCGACTTACCCTTACATTTTATTGCCTTAATAAAAAGGAAACGATAATTGTACTTATAGTTACACTTTGGTTTGTTGCCTAAAGTACTTTGTGTTGTAGTGACTATTAGCATAAGTAGAAACAGTGACAATTAAGAAGTTACAGCCTTCCAAGTTTATATTATTTGGGTTGTAGGTTTGGTTTGATGGGTCGTCCATATTTGTATACTAGTATATGATTAATGGTCTTACCTCTCTACATGTGCATGAAATTTATGCCTTATAATATTAGGTTTTGACGATGTGGATAGAATTTAACTTTAATAATGGATGCCATTTATTTATGTGCCATTGGTACTCCAATGGGCGTGCTTTGATTTCTGACAGATAGTTGTAGGTCTCTTGGGATAGTTACTCTCTAATTTTAGCCAGACTTTGCAGCTTATCAGGTACTAGCAGATCTGGACACCATCAGGTATATCCTTTGGTTATATTTATATTTATATTTATTTATGTATTTATTGTAATTTTATTTACATAATTATTTAGCGTGTAAGTTTTACTTATTTATTCTTTAACCTATATCACTTTTTATTGTCACATTTACATGTGGGTCTACCGAAAACAACCTCTCTACTATATAGGGGTAAGGCTGCGTACTATTAGACCTCTCCAGATCCCGTTTTATTGTAGGATTTCGGACTGGGTGTGATGATGATGATGATAATGATGAAGTAGAGCCCACCAATGTTACAAAGACTTTACATGGTATTATTGATTGGGTCTCATATAAGATAAAAAATTATGTCAATGTTGATGTAACATTTAACTGATAAAATCCTTATGGATTATGTTAGTCAAAGGTTTAATTAAGATAATTTTGAAATGTTAAGAGTTTTTATTGAATATTTCAAAACATCACGGTTTAAATTAAATTTAGATGCAAGCATGAAGAGGTAAAATGTACCTTCAACCTTATCTTTTTCTCTTTAAAAATTCCTTATGTATGACCTATTAAGTTTCTAAATATGTTGACAATAGATATAAATTATAATCCTAAACTATATTTATGATTTGATATATTAAACTTCTTTAATATATCCTTAATTCTCTACTTAAATAATTTATATAAAAAAAAATTAAAGTTGACATCTAGTAATACATCATAATTACTCAAATATTGAAAATATCAAAGTAGCTTTGACTAACCCTCCATATATATTTTTATATAATTCAATCATTTCATTTTATAATATTCTGATTAAGTATAAAGTATGAAATTAATATCGACTCTATTTAACTTTAATCATACTAGTTTTTCAACATTATTAATTAATTATTTTGATGAAATTTGAAAACTTTTTCAAAGTTTAACCCATCTTAGTTAAAGATTTATTAAATCAATACTAACAAAAAACAAGCAAATATTACTTTAAGGTGATGAATCCTATATTGATCATTCGATTGCTTTTATATAGTTCATACTAAATATAATAACAATCAAGCTATACTTGATAATAATTATAGCTCTTAAATAATATCAAAATATAACATTTATTATACAATATATTTTGGAGATTTTAAGTCAAAAAATCACTTATAGAATAATTATAATGATAATTTCTATAAATATACAAGTAATACTTCCTATAGAATTCTTATGTCAAGTTAGCTGAATATTGTTCTTTAATAAGTACTTACACATTTACTTAAGTGCTTTTGTATTTAAATTTATAATATCAATTACTTCTTTCATAAAGAAGAAAAGCTTTTTCTTCTTTATTAATACTCATTTTAAAAAATAATAATTACAAACAATCTAAGAATAATATATCAATGTATTCTTATCAATGTACATCCCTAGCTATGTATATAACTTTTTCATATTTGTATAAAGTTTTTCTGATTTACCAAAAAACCCAAAAAAAAAAGAAAAGAATAATATATAAATGTAATACAAATTTTATAATTATAAATTTATTGCAATTTTATTTACAAAATATAATTATCCTATAAATATTATATTATGAATAAATTAATTAAACAAACATGTACAAGATAAAAATATTTGTAAATTAATTATTACTAATATACAATTAATCAATTGCCGATAAGCCATAAATCAATAATAAAAACTTGCGGAATTTTTAAAGTGTGCTTTGCTTACGGAAGAATAGGGATGAGATACGAAAACAACGGAGGAAGGAAGAGCCGAAAGAAACATATGCAAGAACGGCAGAGTTAAGTCCGGCTAGGAAGACGCACATAGCAATTCGTATTTGGTCTTGAACATCTGGTCTTGAACATGATATCATAACGCATTTTCAATTCAGAACAACATACGTACCAATTTAAAGAAACAGTAGAAGCAGTTTGGATGCGAGTTGTGAGGTGTTCGGATTTAACCAAAACGCTTGAAAACTCCTATTATACACAAGTTAAACGTTTGAAAAGTGGTCAGAGAATGATCCAACACCCAGCAACCATACAACAAATTTCGACATCATAAAACCTATTAGCATTCTGGTATAATTAAAAAAAAAACCAAAGACCCAACAAGCATAAGATCTAAAGCCGAGATTGACATCATCCCATTCAAGATCTGCAAATCCATTTCGCACAATCCACATATGCAAACACCTAGCAGGCTCCGAAGGTCTCCATTTCATAGATACATCCTCTATTTCTGACTACACACTACCAAAGGAAAACAACAATACCAGGTGGACGACATTTCGGCAACCAGAGAAATGGAGACGTTCGGAGGCATCTACATTTTTCCAGAAAATAATAACAAAAACTTACTTGGGAAGAAGAGTCTCCGCTTGCGAGAGTGAAGCCCGACGTCCGACGGAGAACCGAAGAGCGAAGCCTAGCGTGAGGAAAAGAAGGACTGATGTCGGAGGCGAAGGCGTGGGAGATGGACAGACAATGACGATGTAAACAGAGGAGAAGGGTATTTTCGGAGGCAGGTGAGTTTCTTTGTTCGGAGTAAAAGACAGAGCCTTTTATCCGTCGGTTTTGGAATAGACAAAAATATTTGACTCTGTACTCCGAAGGTAGTGAACAGAAACAAGGAGTCAGAGAACCAAACACTGCCGAAGGACAGGATTCTTTTGTCTTGTCATCCATCCCTTACTCCGGTGGCAGTAACCAAACGGGGTAAGAAAACGAGTAAAGAACATGATTCCGATTGTTGTAGTCAAAGATTACTCACTTCGATGGTGATGCTACATTGAATGATTTCCTTCTTGTATTTTTATAAAGAAAATATTTTCATAGCAAAGACATAGTATTATGGAAAATGTTTTTTTTTTTAAGAAAATTAAAAGGCCAGATTTCGTTAGATCAATGCTGGGCTTAGGATCCTCTAAATTCCTATGCTTGCAATTGGGCTAATTGATTGAGTGTGGATTGCCTTGGTCTTATTGGTGGTTCATACAAACACACCAATATATTTTAGTACAAAGCAAAATCTTTTTGACTTTGAAACTGCCATTTGACTAAGCCTACAGATGAAAATACAAAAAATTTCAAAAGTAGAGATGACGAAACAAACACTTGTTTAACACCCAAGTTCCAACACCCCATCGACGCTTCACAATGACAGCATGGTGCTGATGTCTTTTAGCCCTTTTGCTTCACAAAGACAAAGACAGCAAGATGCTGATGTTTTTATCATTAACTACTGCTGTACGACTTTGCTCTGGTAACATACGCTTCTCCAAGGGGCTGTTTAGCTACCTTGTAATTTTTAGTTTCTTTTTTGTTTTGTTTTCAAATTTAATAAAATTGTTTTTGTTGAATCTTTATTTTATTTTTACTTTTAATTTCTTCTATTTTTCATAACTTATATAAATCATAAAAATTACTTTTGTTTTGAATTATTTTACATTTTTCTTATAATCTAAATTAACATGAACTAAATATGTATTATTTAATCATATATTAATTATTAACAAAAATATTAGCAAGCTAATTTAATATATTTTATTTTTATAATTAGTTTAATTTTAAAATTGATAATTGTTCGTAAATTTAAATACATAATTTATATTTGTGGGATAGTTATTCATGAAATAATTTTTTAATTATCAAGCATTTAATTCTAAGATTTTAATAATTAAAATATGTATTAGCAGATAAGCATTAGTTTATAAATAATCTTAAATTCTTTGCACTTATTTAGTTATTTATTTTAAATAAAATAAAATGAATTTTTATTAACAAATGTTTTTAAGGGTGAAAATTATTTATAAAATTAATTTAATATTTAAAAGTGAGACGACATTGACATTAATAAATAAATAAAATAGAAATGGAGCTGATATTTTATTTCTCTTGTAATAAAAAAAACCTCCCGCTTTAATCGCACAGATCTCAGCTGAGATAGGATGTGACGTTCGGTTCTGTAATTTTTATGGGGTCACCGACACTTGCGTAATTCATCTTTGAATTTTCCATTCGTAAAAGTTGTAGATTGAACTGACAGAGTTGAGAGAATTTCCTCACTTGTCTTGTTCTGACCAAATGCAAATCCAATCAACTAATTTCCTTTATTTGGTTAGGAAGAAATCTAAGCTAAATTGCATGAGAATGTAAGTCTTTTTTACGATTTACCTTCCTAACCATTCTCGTTATCACGTGTGGTCCATTGAACTCTACCCACTCTATGGTGTTGTCCATCTATTCGACCCTTCTTTTCTGTGATGGCCAGAGACTTGAGTAGGTTTGGATTATATGCATATTGTTTGGGTCCTATTTTCGCCGAGCATCAAGCGTACACTATCTAGCTTGCTTCAAGAAGAAGATAGAAACTCAACATTTCTAAAAGACAAAGAAGACTTTAGTGGAAAGGCAATGACCGGAGGTATATAGTTCTTAGTTTAAGCTTATGTTGTTAAACATATATATATATATATATATATATCTTGTTTTAATTGCATGGATCTTTATGTTAGCGTTGTTGCATAAGATGTATGCTACTCTCAAGGGGTGTGACTTGATGATTGAGAGCGAAACTCGGTTTCGGCTAGGTCTCAGGTTCGATTCCATGCTAGCCCCTCTTGTAAGAGCCTAGGACAGCTAAGGTTTTACCTGTAGATAAAGAACTAGTTGGGCCTTTGATGATGAGGTGCGTCTGCTTCGCTCGCCTGTAAGGTGGTGTGCCAATTGGACCCTTGAAGAGGTGTGCCTGCTTGGCCCATTTACAAGATTTTCTCGAATCCAAAAAAGAAAATGTATGCTACTGCTGTGATTTATATTTCAGAGAACAGATACGCTGAAATAAAAATGAGGATTCTAATATATATATATATATATATATATAATTACAAGACTAAGAGTTTCGATACGTAATAGAATTACACAATTTAGATAAAACAATTTCATTTCCATCAACCTCATTCCCTGCAAGTGAAAACTCGAATTCATAACTTTCTCACCCGTAGGGAAAATATCAACCATTAGATTAGTTATTTGTTAACCACGATCGTTGTCCGCCAATTGTGCAGTGACGTTTTCAAGTCGATCGTTAAAGCACTTGTACAAAACATTGGCGAACTAACAAGAAATCGATCAAGGCGTTAGTACACGTATGTTCGTACGTACCTAGTCAAATCGGCCATGTCATTTGGCTTGACACACGTTATCTATGGCGAATAGAAAAAAGATCGATTAGGTCGATCATTGAAGTGCAAGCTTTATTATCTATTACAACAATTCATTTCGGAATGCTTTCTTGTGAACAAAGTTTGAAAAACTGTTATTATTAATTTTTCTCATAAATTAGTGCATTACCTAATCTACTTCTCTGCAAAGGCAATGTCAAACCGAATTGACTTTGGGGAAATGTTCTCCCCAAAAGTTGACAAATAAAATTGCGATTACCTTCAAGCATGATATTTATGACCACATCGAACGCGCAAATGAGAAAACTCAGTAATTATAAGGAAGATCAAAGTGGTCATTACTTGGAAAAGTTGTAAATTATCGATGCAAGAAAAGTGCAGCTTTGAACTAAGTACAAACTCGATGACGAATTGTCAACATACAATTAGGCTTCTAAAACAAAATTTCTTTGTGTGGCTATAATGGTAAGAAAAAAAAGTTAGAAATAATTATGATAAAAAAATATACTTTTTCAGTTTTTGAATCGAGTCCAGATCTTCTGTCCAATATTATGGTGTCTTATTGTGTTCAATAAATCTCAGCCATTTATTTATGTGGATCCCGCGTGGATCCAGCAAAATAAATGACTGAGATTCCATGAGACAGAATAAGACATAATAATGTTGGACAGAGGATCTGGATTCCTATACGACGTTGCTTTGGTTTTTCAAAATCTTTTTTTTTAATTTAGTAGAGTTATATTTTGTGATCTCTAACTTTTACATCATCAAATTTAACGTTTTCACATTATCATAATTTCTAATTTTTTCAATTTTTATTCCTTGACCTAGAATAATAAAATAAGAAGCCTAAAAGAAATAACTTTTAAAGATATCTTCACTATTAACAACACAAGCTAGCATCGCCGCCGATAGGTGCAGTGGGATATGGATGTGAACAAATCAAAGGTCACGTCATTGTCAAAATATGATAAAATAAGAACAAAAAATTACTAGGATAACAGAAGAGAAGATTAGATGTTTGTTCACTCCATCTGTTGCTGCTAAAAGGGTTAATCAACTACTTGAACAATTGATTAAGATTGGAGCAAGTCACCTTAAGGATTGAATGATTTGGTACTCATGTCGTGAGATATTGAAACCAATCAACTAATTAATTAGCTTCATCTACACAATACAGCTGCCCCGCCCCTCATGAAAGGTAAGGATTAATCTATATTTCTTTTTTTTCTTGTAATCTAGCTTCATGCACTATATATATATATATATAAATGGGACTCATTATCAACAATTATATATCTTTTTGTGTTTTTTAGTCGTGATGAGTTTGTAAACAGAAAACGATGCGTTGCAGGAGCCTTATCTCCTCTTTAATTACTAAATTCACAAATGTGTATATATAATTACTATATATACACATTTGTTCTTACGTCTTAATAAATTCTGAATTTAATTTGATGGAGGATAAAACTACTAACATCGATCCTCTTCATAAGATTCAAAACGTCCCTTGACTGTTTGTAGACGGTAATGGATCGAGCCAGACCAGACCAGCATCGAGGAGAGGACCCTTTCCTAGCTTCCTCGTATGATTCTTCGTTTAAGGGAAACGAAATCATTACTTGCAAGTGTAAAATATACATTTTCTTGTATTTTAGACCTTGTTTAATTCTCAACGCCATTTCTGTTAGTGATGATTGCCAGCTTAATTAGCAACTAAATGGACTTTTCAACACTAGAGATTATTAGCACTTACAGCTACTAAACACCTGTTATTTCTGATCAAGATATCATTACATCTTTTTTCTTTTGCTGAGTAGTTCGTAGAAGCAGAACAAGACTTCTGCTGTTCTGCATGACAGCAATAAGCAAAAAAAGCCACACCGCAGAAGCAATATGCAAAATGAACATATTCTACAGAACAGAGCTGCGAAAAGTAATAAAATCAGGAATAAGAAAAATTTTCACTTCCATATTTATATTACTAAAATTGATCCGTTTGGTGGACCTAAAATTATAGTCTGCTAACCAAGGTTAAGTGTATTTCCTGATAAATCAACATTTTTAACGAAGTTGAAAGGATGACAATCTTCATTCAAGTCCCTTGATTTGCTCCTTAATTATTTCACTCTATTTAAATCTCGGGGAATAACGGGTGGCGGGTTTTTAAGCACGCTCTCTATTGTCTCCTCAGGTATTTAATCTCATATTTATGCCGGAGTGAGCAACTCCAAGACTGATCAAAGGGTGCTTGGTTTATATAGTCCAAGAAGAATGAGAATGAGAATGAATATAATGAGAGATGAGAATGAATATAATCATTATAATTATGATAATTGGTTAAGATGAACGAATAACAAAATGTTTAAAATCAAGTATGTTGCAGTACTTTTTTTCCAATAGCTCTTAAAAAATACTCCAGTATTTTCTTACATTAACATATCATTAGTTACATAATATCCTCAAAATATAATTTAATCATCCAAAATATTGCACAATTCATCGATATAATCATAATATCCACCATTCTACTGCTATAGTGAAAACAAGTAACATAGTTTAATATAATTTACATTCATCTGATGATACAAATTATGAATAAAATTTTAATTAATTACATTATACTTAACTAATTAATTAATTATATTTAAATTAATTATTTAATATTTTTAATATTTTAATTAATTACTTATTAATTATATTTTAATTAATTAAATAGATTTTATCTTAATTAATTAATTAATTATATTTTACTTAATTATTTTTAATTAATTACATTTTAATTAATTTAATTAAAAAATTAATTTTTACAGGAATTAAAACCATTCCTCCCACGCATAGAGGGTATGAACTATCACCGGGTATGAAAAAAATTATTTAATCAACCATAATAAATAACCAACCATTGCTATTTATTCTTTTCTCATTGATTTATTTCCATACCCTTTAACCAAGCACCTCCTAAGTTTGAGTTTGCTTCTCATGAACCACATGATTTTCCTAAACACGGTTTACATATGACATTGCATAAACTATCAGGAAATGTACCTACAAAATCACTCAATTAGACCTTTGAGGCCTTCCCCTCGTATGAGTGCCCCTCAAGTTTAAATTCCAGTTCACGCCTGATGATTAAGTAGTTCATGTTCTATGATTATTCATCCTTTTGGATTAGCATGCTTGTATATATATTAATATATGCTGGACCGATATACGTACTAAGTGCACTATATGGAATAAGGCTGACAAGTAATGCATAATTGGAAACTTCATAAAGGTTGAACTTTCATGTTTGTATCAATGTAATCAATCCTTCTAATTAATAAACTTGAAAGTATATATATTATAATGCTAGGTCAATTAAACTCTAATGACTGCAAGTAACCCTTTAATTACACTCTAATTAATTGGCGGAATCCGACCTTCCAGCTTTTGTTTGTGGTGTGACCTTGACTCATAGTTGGGATCGTGTGATGTTTTACACTCGTTTAAGCCAAAAAATTGTATTACAAAACGAAACATCAGGCACACGGGTTCGTCTGCTTTTCTTGTTGAATATGTAACACTTCACTCTATTTCTTGAAAATTTGTGTACTTGTCTGTCACTCTACTCTCTCTTTCTCTTTCTCTCTCCATGTGACATCTCATACCTAAACAGTCCGATCTATGTAGTGTTTAAATATCCGAGGAAAGCGGAAGTCCTCAGTTACATACAAAGGATACAAGTTTAAAGGGTAAGAGAAACTAAGGATTTGAGATATGGGTCATAAATGTTGCAGCAAACAGAAAGTTAAGAGAGGGTTATGGTCTCCTGAAGAAGATGAAAAGCTGCTCAATTACATAACCACCCATGGACATGGAAGTTGGAGTACTGTCCCTAAGCTAGCTGGTACGTACGGATATATTCAGTACTTCCAGTCCCAAGTATATCATCAAATCATAATACTGAAGGACATGGAGTTTTGAGTAAAGTTGAGGTCTCTGAGATTTTGTATACTGATGCGTAATTGCAGGTTTGCAGAGATGTGGCAAAAGTTGTAGATTGAGATGGATAAACTATCTGAGACCAGACCTCAGGAGGGGTACTTTCTCCGCCGAAGAGGAGCAAATCATCATTGACATTCATAGGATTTTAGGCAACAGGTAAGAATAATTTCAAATTCATTAATATGCAATTTCATTTATGTATGATAAAACTATGTTTATGGAGATGAAAAGGCAGTTGTGAAGGTTTAGTTTAAAGGTTAGAGCTTATTTCATCTTTTTGACACTAACAAAAAGAGCTGGTTGGCTCTTATAAGTCCAAAATCAGGTAATTATACTTTCTAATCAACGTTTTTCTTTTTTCCCCCACATCATCTGTACTGTAACAGGTGGGCTCAAATAGCAAAGCACCTCCCCGGAAGGACTGATAATGAGGTGAAAAACTTTTGGAATTCATGCATTAAGAAAAAGCTCATCTCACAAGGCTTAGACCCTAAAACCCACAATATGATACCTTCCCATGAAAGAGCAGCCAACAAGGTCACACGCAGCAATGCAACACATTCTCATCAGCAAACGTTCTCAATCACCAATGTGAATTCAAAGCCCGCAATGGAAATCAAACAACCTATATTACCCCTACCTTCCACTTCTCCTCTAATCCATGCTCAGCCTTCACTGCCTCAAACCGTTTCCGTGCCTACATCAACTTCTGGTTACGAGAACCCTAAGGTACTTATGAGTTCTCTTCAGGGTCATAACTCACATGATCCTATAAGTCTCTTCTGTGCATCTCCCATAGAGAACACTCTTATTTCTTCTTCTTCGTCTTCTTCTTTGAACCCTTACGCGCTGAGCACGTTTGAAGGAAATTGTTTATGGGGTAGTAATGCAATGCCTCTTGAAGCCCCAAGTTTAGGAGAATTACAATCACAGGAACAAGAAATGAACCTAAGTAATACGCGAATGAAAACTTTTAATGAAGCTAAGGGTGTAGAGGACATGGATGTTTCCTTTGATAGCTCTAGCTTTGATCTTGATTCTGTTGTGTCCACGTTCTTATCAGGTTCAATTCGTCATGATCTCACCTATGTGGATGATTTTGCATGGGATTTCTAAATCTTCACGTATGACTGAAGTAATAGGTTTAGTCAGTTCATTCCGGTATTCTATTCGTTCAATTTCAAAGTTTGACAACAGTTTGTTCCAAGTGTGCAAATTAGTGAGAATGATTGATCAATGCCTTGTCCGCATAATTACCATTCCGAAATTAATGAATTTCAATCGTATTTATGTCAGCAATTGTTCGATCTGTATTAATTACTCGTTTCAATGGATTGAACAATGTTGGAAATACTAAAAAAGGCCTGAGAATCGTTTCGGGCATAACTGGCAGGTGCAAAAGTAAGCCGTACATTCATTTTTTTTTGGGGTCTGATTTAATGTTGATTCATTACATTAATTTTGGACTATACAACAAGGATAATAACCAAAGATTATGCAAATCAGCATGTACCAACGGGTCAACCGATAAATTAGTGAACCCTTCAATAAAAAGTTAATAATGGAAATGTTAATGGTACAACAGAGTTAAGAAGCTACTAAACCAAGCAGCTAACTAGGTAAGTTCATACAATGAAACTAATATAAAAAAGGAGTTGACAAACTTCTCTTACACCTTTGTTAGTACACTTGGGATTATGAGTACATATGATTGAAAGAATCTATAATGCTTTTTTATTCAGCTTGTGAAAATTAAATGTGATTTTGGGTTACATTTGACAACTCTTCAAAGAACTAAGCTAAGTCAGAATAGCTCAGGTTCTCAACTTTTCAAGACTATCACAATTTAGTAGTAGTAGGACTTCTATCAATAACTACTTTCAGTTTTATGTTTCTTCTAATAAGTTCTATCTCTGTTTCATTCCTTTACTTAATTGCTCTTCTACTTTGTTTGACATAATCATTTCTTTCATCCAATTAAATAAATCTGGGTTCTTTCCTTACCTTGCTAGCATATCTCTCCCTTTAAATAGAATAAATAGTATAATTGAGGACTAATACGAATATTTTGAGATCTCCTTTTTTCTTAGAGGGGATATTGCTTGCCCGTACAATCAAATTATCTCAATTGTTGGTAGGAAAAAATGAATTGCACCTAAGTTGGACCCACTTTTGTAAAGCTTTCATATACCAGCAGTCAAGTAATAAATGTGAAACATTTTCATCTTCCAAGTTGCACAAATTATAATTTGCAAATTGTTGCTTTGATTCTATCCGTTGATTTTAGCCTTGTTTTGGATAGAAGCCATATAATTAAAGCAATTTTTGGGGATGTTTGAGCTCATTCAAATAAGTTTGGCCCTCTTCCTACTTATGTTCTCTGATCATATCTATACAAGATCTGTTAGTAAACTGCTAACTTATGTCTACTCCATGTTATCTTGTCTGCACATTCATAATTTGGCTTATACCTTGGCAAGTTATCTCTAATGAAAGAAAATCCCCTCTTATTGTAAGACCATCGCCTACCTTTTGCTGTTTCTTTAACTCACTACAACAAACTAAGCTATAAGCTACACAAAAAAAAACGTAGCCAATTCGTCAAAAAATGTCATGCAATATATTCTTGACATTATCAAATCATCACTCGAAATGTCCTTAATTACTCGTCGGGGAATAGATGAGGCAATGCTTTCTCAAATCACAGACAAAGTAAAATTATTATCTACAAATTATTTTCATGCCAAAAACACCATAAATGTGTAGCTAATAAATGTAAACAAAATTAATGATGGGAAAAATGCAACGATTTTATTTTTTTAATTTTTCGAAAAATATAGCTAAATATATTGTATGTTGATTTACTATTTCATAGATAATGGCAAGACTATTAGCAATGAAATAATGTCATAAAATGTAGCTACTTCTTAAGAAGAAGTCAATATTTGTGAAAAAATTTGACGCCAGATGATAGGAAATGATAAAAATGTAGCAAATATTATTTGGGTTAGTTATAGATTATTTGCTATGTTTTGAGAATTTCATAAGTATACTCTTTTAATTACAGATGTCCAAATTAGTTTGGACTGAACTGGATAAATAAAAATACTACTTATAAAAGTGCTCCAAGATATGCACCTGATTAAAGATAAATTAACCTTAAAATTTTTAGGTATTTTAATGCCAGCAAATAATAAAGATGCAATTAGAATGTGGAAAGAATGACATCCTTATTAATGTTTTTGTATGGATAATATAAGGTATATGGCTAATGAAATAGAGAATGTAACATTGGATTGGTACTAAGGAGTAAGCTTAAATGAAACTTGTTCATGCCAGATGCCATTAAGTTGTATTACCACATTCTAACCATCTTGTCAATTGTCATGGTTGCTAAGGTTGTACCACTCATGTCAAATTCCATCTGCCATGTCTAACTATGGATAAAGACCATATAAATATTTATTTGATTTCTTTCTAATAAAGTGTAATGTAAATGAGAAGCAAAAATAAACAACTTTTAAAATAATCATATGCAAAATTATATTTCTCAACCATATGGTGATGAATATCCCACTTCATCATATTCTAATAAAGACCACATTCATAATTCAAATGAAACATGAATAAACAAGAATATTTTCCACAACATGTTTTCATTATAATTACTTTTATAGTTCTACCATGCATTATTGGCAAGAAAATTAAAAAGATTAAAAGCCTATGCTAAAGCAAAGAGCTATAGAGATTTGCAGTAAAATAAAGTGTTGTAAGCATAAGCTTGTATATTACAAAGAGACAAAATTATATTTCAAAGATTGATATGATACCTTACCTTCAAAGTTAGAAAGTAGTTTCGAGAGATTTTGGGCATGCACATTAAGAGAGTGAGGAGTGGTCATTTGCTACTTCTGCAAGAGGGGATTGTTCTTGCTCATCCATAACCTCATTGTTTCTGTCATTTTCTTGTTCATTCATAACCTCATCATTTCTTTTCTGCTCTTCTTTGTTTAAGGACTCATTAGTTCTTCCTACTTGCTCATAAGCCTCTTCATGAGTAGATTGAATAGGTGAATATTGACATAAATGGAGTCTCATGTCTATTTAGTCTCTTCAGATAACAAAACCTGAAGATTTTTTGCCAGAATGCAAGATTTATATTTAAATATACTATCATGTAAATTTTAGAACAAACTCGAAAGAAAATGCTTTAGGTAGGAGAATGATGGATGCCCCAAGCGACAATGCTATAACTATATTTCTACTTCTTGTCACCAGTACTTCTACTGATCTTATTTGTCTTGCCAACAACTGAAGTCTTCCATGTAGTAAAACTCCTCTCATTTAGTATCAAGACCAATAATTTCCTTTGTCATGATAGCTTTAAAGAAGTAAAATTTTGGATACATTACATCACAACAATTCGATTCTTCAGTAGCTTGTTCTACTGATAATATTTTTATTCTAGAGTGATGGAATAAATAGAGTATTTCATAATGAAAAAAAAGGTGAGAGTGCCATTCGTCTAGCCCCTCTAACTGGATATTTCACACCATTTGTGTTGGGAAGCACGAGAAGTTTCATTAAAATCTCTATAGTCGTATGTCATATGATTAGGTGCTCTAGAATCAACAATCCAACCATTGTTTCCTTTAAAGCCATAAAACTTTTTTGTTGCAGTTGTTAAAGGTTCCTCTCGTGATACAGGATACTTGAGGTTTTGTAGTAGTAAAGGAAGAAAAAGATATCTGTGTTGGTTAGTCCAGCCTGACTAGCCTTACATTTTTTCTTTCGCTTGAGTTCGTATCACCACTCTAAATATCCATGCAATTTGAAACCTATATCTCTAGTGTGTTTTGGGTTCCCACAATGTGTACAACCACCTTCCTTTATTCGCAACTTAGGCTTTGTCACACTATTTGGCTTCCCATTTGTTGTAAATTAAAGTGAAGAATATTGTATCTGTCCTTTGGAAATCAAAGCCACACTTGATATGGTTTCCTCTTTTGTTAACATCTCACAATTTATCTCAGATCGTCACGTTGAACTTGTGCATTGGCCTGTTATACGGTAGGAAATGGTTAGAGTTAAAAGTACATCAGCTCGAATCTTATCAAGGTGATCATCAAGTCCATCTAGAAACGTGTAAATTCCATCTTCTTGTAGAGGACGGTTGTATTTCTTTGTATCTTCTTCACACCTTGTAGGATTTGGGCGTCTAAAATCAATGTCTCTAGAAATCTTAATAGTGTTGTAGTATGTCTCAATCTATCCTCTGCTCTTTTTTGAGTCTTAGACTCTTTCCTCTTATGATCTTAGACCTGTAAGACATCAGTGTCGTCAAAATATGTTGTGAAAATAGCATCCCATATTACCTTTGGTATTGGAAATAGAATGCAATTTCCAATTAGTTTGGGATTAATCAGCCACCCCTTTATTAATTACAACATTCTCAGTCCTCCATCTTCTAAAACTTGGATCTATTTCTAAAGGTTATTAAATTTCTCTCGTGTATCCTAATTTGTCTTCGCATGAAATATACATTTCTTCAACCTGGACCAGAGACCATCATTCAATTTGATGTCGATTGGTGTAGTAATTAGCTCTTAAGTTGTTGGAGCCTATGTATGATCCATTATTTGTGAAATCTTGGATGTTATGTCTCCAAGGATCAAAATCTCTCCTTGAGAATTTTCTGTTAAAGGAGTGTGTTCCACCATTCCTATCAACCAGATATTTATCTCCTCTTTTTCTTCTTTCTATTTCTTCACATAAACAACCCCATAAGTCTTGGATATGAGGCTTTAATACCATAATGAAATGGTAAGAATATTTCTGTTAAATTTGAATAAAAATGTTGTGGACTTATAGTACACCCCGAGTACATAACTTTAAAAAGAAATACTAGATTTCATAAAGATTGACTAAGGTCTAGAGATGGCAAATCCTGCTCGACTTTGGCCCTGATTAACCAGGCCACAGACCGCGCTCGGTCCAGGGCTATTCTGGTCAGGCCCCGCCCATGATTTGATGGGAAGGCACAAAATTATGTCGTTATGTCACTTTAAAAAAAAGAATATGAGGTTGGGTCGGATCCTGTCCTGATTTATGATAATCTCCACCTTTGTTTCATCTCTTAGTCCAAATCTCTACCTTCCAGAAACGCTCTGATATGTACCCTGATGTTGCGAAGATGGCAATCATAAGAGATGAGCAAGGTAAGGCTCTATCGGAGAAGATCATGCTATTTCTCTCTTTCTAGATATCTATAACCAAGTAAGTCAACACTATTATGTAAATCCATGCCCTGTTGTTGTTTCATGCTTTTATTTATTGCATGCTCCAACTAATCACATCTTCCCATATATGTGGGGAATCCTCAACCCCACATCTTGCTGTAATTTTTTCCTTATGCTGCTTATATACTAACATATGAAAAACATATGCTTGATAGATTATTTGTCATTTTCACACAATGCGCACCTATTAGGGATTGACATGTATCTATTGAGTCTATCCTATGTGGGTAGCGATTGTCAAATGACCATCTAGAGGCCCTTAGGAGGATTTTGTTATCCCAAACTAATTAATACCAACTCATATTGTTTTCCATACCTAGAGTAGATTTCTTACCATTTTGTTATTAAATAAGCCATTATGAGTCCTCATCCATATCACTTTGTCTTCCTCCTTTGCAAGATTGGAATTGAGAAGAAGAGTTTTCACTGGTGTGTTGAAGAATATCATTTATATAGTTTTCTTATTGCTAAATCCATTTTGGACAGTGTATTCCTTTTGGAAATGTTGCTTCAACACCTAAAGATGTGTTTGTTCATATAGAACTCCTATCTCCAACTATTTATCAAACCAGAAGCTTGTTTCCTTCCTATCCCTCACCCTATGTCTCACATGAGGATTGATTTTCTCCCTTGTCTCTATTATATTCTTAAGAGTAGATGAACCCCTCTATAGAATCTTGACATTCCAGATGTTGTCCTTAGTTAGTTACTCACTCCCAACTCACCCATAAGGAAATTTCCTTTTTAATTAGTCTCCAACATCTTCTTGCTAAAATTTTTAAATTGACTACCTGAATCGAAATAAGACTAAGTCCCCCCTTATTTTTTAGGCTTGTAAATATCTGATCTCAATATTTGTTTTGGTCTTGCCTTGTTTGTTTCATTCCATAAAAAATCCCTCAGAATCCTATTAATGGTTTTTATTACCATGCTTAGTAATACCAAGTGTGAGGCCTAGTAAATATTGATTGAAGAAAGGAAACATTCAATCAGTTTAAAGTGGCTTTCCATAGAAGGGCATTGCGTACTCCAATTTTGAATTCTCCTCCTAATCTTCTCCTCAAATGGTTTAAAGTTTGAATATCTGTGTTATTCCAAGGTATATAAAAGGTAATTGAAGTACCTTTATACCTGTAATATTAGAAATGCACTTAGCATTCTGTATTGCATTAGCAGACAAGTACATCCCACTCTTCTGGTTGTTTACTTTCAGCCCTAAAACATTTGTGAATATTCTTAAAGCTATAACAAGTGAAGTAATGGAGTGATGATCAGCTCTTGAGAAAAGGAATAGGTCATCTGCAAAATTGAGGTTTAGGATTCCACATTTCTTACACTTTGAGTGAAATTTAAAAAGGGAGCTCCTCTTTGTAATCCTAACCAACAACCTGTTTAGAGACTTAGTTAGCTTGTCGAAACTCTCAATTAATTCTAATTTTCTAACTTTTGTAGTAGTCGTGAAACTAGGTTGAATTCCAAGAGAACTAAATACTAGTTTCTTAATTTCAAATAATAAAATGAAGTGGAGGGTTTTTTATTATTTAACTGATTAACTAAAACTAACAAAGAATTAAAATAAATCAACTAAATATAAAAGGAATAAATTCAAGAATACAAAACTCCGATTCAAGGAAAATATCTCATTTAATTGTAACATTGATCATTAGTCTAAAAAGAATAAATGTTATAATTCAAGCAGTTAGTCCCAAACATGTTATGATAGACATAACAAAGTTCAAATTTTCCTAAATTAATTAGTTCAAACCTAGCATTCAAACCAAAACTTACTATTAATTGACTGGGTATGATAGCATTCCATATCAATTAAATGATAGCAATATGCTTAGTGCAAAGGACTAAACCCTAAATTAAATAATCGAGATAGCTACAACTATTCATGAAATATGTTGTTTATATTGTTTTCCTATTCTAAACCTAGTCTAATTCTATTTTGCAAAGATCCTTGTCTAAAACAAATTCAAATACCCACATAATAGGAATGAGAAGAAGTTTCCTAATTAAACTCCAATTTTTCAAGTGAATATGGCATTAGGTGTGATCTCGCTTGATCCACTGCAGTAATCTATCAACTTTTTCCAAAATTCATGATTTTCACTAACAATGTCCCAATTTGATGCAATCTCTACTTTTCATCTCCTAAAATAAAACAAACATTAATTTTTCCTATTTAAGCACCAATATATATCCAAAAAGAGATAATTCTAATTAATATATCAAAATAACATCTTATCAAAGCTCCATTGCTATGGAGAAAAAGGAGAGGTGACCTAGGGTACCTTTATCACAAACTTCTAACCCCTTTTATTATATTGGAGGGTTCTCCATTGATTAACACATTATAGGAGACTCTTGTTATATATTGTTCTATCCATCCTATAAACATTAAGGGAAAGTTGTATGCTTTCATGCAATTGAGGATGAAATTCCAATCTAAGGAAGCATATGCATTTTTGAAATCTATTTTGATTGTGTAGTTCCTTTTTTCTCTTTTTCTTAAATAATTCCTCGACATTTTCGGTATTAGTAATATATTATCTCCAATCAGCCTACCTGAAATGAATGTACCATGTTGCTTTTCATACATTTTTAGAGCACCTTTGCTATGATTTTATAGAATGAGTTGAAACATACTATAGGACGAAAAACACTAACTTTTCTTGTTTTTCCTCCTTCGGTATTAGGCAGAGTAGAGTTCTGTTGATCTCCGACAATAATTGCCCATTTTTGAAAAATTCTTCAATTTTCTCATAGAACATCTTGCCTATCATTGTCCAAGGTTTTTGATAGAAAACACATCTATACCATCTAACCTCGAAGTCTTATCAGGTGTCATCGCCTTCTCAAACTCCTCCCTAGTAATCGGTTTGGCTAGCAACTTGCTTTCATCTTCTATGAGCTAATCTTGAAGTACCTCCCTTATGAAACGTACTGTGGATTTTGCCTTAGAAGGGGTGCCCAATATTCCTAAAAAGAAAATTTTCACCTCTTTTTTTTGACTTGTTAGCTATAATCTTCCCATTAGTATTTAAAGCAACGATCCTATTAGAGGCTCGCCTTAAGATGATCCTCCTATGAAAGTAGGTTGTGTTTCTATCGCCATCAGTCAGCCACTTTTAGTTGGCTATTTGTAGGATCCTTATAAAGTTCAGTTTGAAACCTCTCTAGTTCCTGTTTAGCCCTCAGCAAAGCTTGCTTTATATTCTCTATTTTTCCATTAATAGACATTTAAGTTCTTCCTTTATCACCTATGTCTTCCTTGCACATATATATTGTTTGGTACCCCTTACTTCTTTGTTACACCCTTTTTGAAGAGTCTCTTCAAATCCAACCATATCTACTAAAAAATTGTTGAACTTGAAAGAGGATTTCTACACCCCCTATATAGTCTATTATATGAACAACAATTAGAGTGTGTGATATAAGCATTTAACGCTAGGGTATGATGCATATGGATTTAGGTATTTCTAAAACCATTATGTATTGGCCATGGACCTATCAAGCGTCTTTCTTATTGATTCTTTTGTTGATTAGTCCATGTAAAGAAGTTACCACCATGTAGGAGATCTAGAACATCAATGCTATAAACACATCCCTTGAAATCATCATTATGGTTTCTGCTATTGATGCTACCTTTCGCTTCCTCAGGGTTAAGAATTGTATTGGTCTCCAAGTAATAGCCAAGGGTTTTGGTTGGATGCTAGAGCTCTTAATTTGCTCCATAGCACTTTCCTTTGGAATATATAATTGAAGCTATTGACAAATGTCATCTAGCATTCCTTCCCTGTCATCGAGCATCTTATTTTTGTATGTATGTACTATTTATCATTTTCAACCTCTCTAACTTCTACCTTAGTTTTATTGAAAAGGATTAGGATCCTCTCATAGTAGTAGGTAGCAAAATTATCAATCATCCCCCCTTTAGTAGGCAAAATGTGGAGAATGCAACCTTTATCCTTATTAATCCTTATTTCCAAAAGTCCAAAAATACCTAGCTTGAAATCCCAAATCATTTCCTTGATATCAACTTGTTTTGTAAGGGAATTAAGACCCCTGACATTCCATGCTACTATAATCATGCTTCCATATTAGAAGAAGATTTTTTTTTCTTCTTTCTATACTTCTTCTTGTTAGACATCACAAATTCTTCTCCTGAGCCAAATCTACGGACAATTCTTCAAAATCCCTAGTTTTAGAAGTTTATCCTTTGGGTTTCCAATTTTTTTTAACTTGTTTCTCTGGCTTCCAAGCATATGAAACCTTCACAACATCCTCTACTCATTCCATATCTTCATCAAGTCTCGTGATAGGGATTTCTGCAGGAAGATCCCTTATTGCCTCCATAAGAACATATACCCTTGCAAAATTTATTCTTTTAATTTCTGTTATAGCCTGGTCTAGACAAATAGGTTTGCCCACATAGCTAGCTAGATAGCTTAACCCTTCAATATTCAAGCAGTACTCTATGAATAAACATCCAAATAGGTATGTTAAAAGTTAGAACTTCATCCAAAACTAACCCAAGTCTCCAATTTTGTAAGAATATAGGTTTGTTGTAAATGTGATATAGTCCATACTCAATTACCTTCGAAGTAGCCTCTTTGTTGGCAAATCTGAAGAAAGAGATGTCCTTTTCATTCACCAACACTTATATGAGACCATGCTGTCTCCAATTCACAAATGCCCATGCCTTCATATTAGGGAAAGAAAATCTTTTATCCATAATATCCTATGGCTGTTGTGTTCCATCTTATAACTCTAGCTTTCAAAATTTTAATTTGGGGAGACAACACTTCATTCTGGTTGGTTTTTGAAGGAGGATTATATTGCAGCTTGGTGAGACAAATTTGGTCACCTACAATCCTTGTCTAAGTTTGTCGGTTAGGGGTTTTTTATGTGTTTTGGTTTTGGTTTTGGTTACTGTTTGTTGTTTTAGGTATTGTTTGAGCTATGCGAGATGAGTTAGGTGGGAAAGAAGGAAAATCTATTGGGTTCAGGTTAGATGAGGATGCAGTTTTTGCAGGGTTCAGATCCACTAAGTTGTTTGGGGTGCGAATTCATGTAATGGGTAAAAATTATTATAGACAAGGGTTTATGGTGAGTTTCACGTTTTGGGCAAAGGTTCATGTAATGGGCATATGTTCTTTCCTTAGCCTTTTTGGAGTCTTTTCAATCTTTAAATTGAGCTGTAGATCGCCTTGCTTTGGGTATCACGTACACGAACATACAAATTAGAAATTCTCTATTAATGACACCAAAATTTAGTGATGTTGTTTTCTGCACCCAAATCAAATCCTAAACTTATAACAAAAACAAGTGCAGTATAGGAGTAAAGTTATTCCCATGATGAATTCTAATATGTTAACCATTATGTAATAAACCAATTAATGAAATGGAGAATTGTGATAATAAGAAAATTGTAATAAAAACTAAAAAATCAATTTAGCAAATGATAAATGTGAACTATTGAAAAAATTAATCTCGATTTATGATTACATTCACCATTAAAATTACAATTGATCATAAACATAAACAAAATTTATTTTACTAATCAAATATTAATTATAGGACTCAATATCTATCTTTCCTTATAATTAGCTAATTAGAATCAAGTAATCTAATTAATCCCTATTATCTAACAACTTTATATACGATCCAAAATTTAATTAAATAACTTTATAAAAAGAAAGACCAATGAAGCAAGATAGCGCAAGATGTGGTTACATTTAATCCAATTAAACGATCTTTTTAGGAGCTAATAATTCCTAATGCAGCAAATTATAAAACTCCTAGCTGCTACAAAGATTAAAGGCATTGAACGTTTACATATTCAATATTTAATCTAGTAATTAATTATTTCAATCAATAAACTAATCTCGAGCATAAAAAAATAATTCAATATTTGAATAAATAAAACAATGTGCATTAATACTCAAAATATATCTCACAATTTGCAAAGTTTAGGGGCTTGTGTTCTCTTTAATCAAGAAAAATAAACCCTCTCTCTTCCTAACTCAAGGCCAAATATACATTTTCTTTGTTTGATATTTATGTTGTTGATTTTGTTTTCTTGTTTTAATTTTCTAGCTCAAAAACTCATAATCTACATGTTGTTCTCTAGCTCATAATCTAGTTATGGTAGAATTTCAAAATCCTATATGTTTGACTATAAATTTAAACCTTAGAAGTTAAAATTAATACTAAAAGTACAACATTATCGTCAATGTATATGTATTTCTCTAACTGCACTTTAATTTGTAATTTATTTATTTATTTTTTCACTTTAAGTCTACTAAAAAATCTGAATATAATAAATAAATAAATTTCTTAAATAAACTAAAAATTACAGCACAGGAAAAAAGAATTAAGACAAAAAATAAATTAACACTCAAAATAAAACTAAGACCTCTATCATTTCCTCGAAAAGTGGTGTAGCCAGTTTCAGGCACCCTATTTTCTTTGGATCGAATAAGGTTCATAGAGTTTAGAAACAAACAATTAACTGTCCCTTTAATGAAAAGTAAAAGCAAATTAGTAGCATAAATTAAATGTCAAGCATGCCTAGTTACACGTCCACACAGACAACGGGCCACGTTTCCAGTCCTTGCTACCAACTTGTCATTAATATGTAGAAGAGGAAGAGCTTCGTAAGTTTCACATCTATCACTGTACTTCTTATATATTTGTATCTGAACATTAGAGAAGAACTTCTTCAGGTTAGAAATATTATTGGGAATCATTTCAGATTTAAAATTGGCAATGGTTTTTCTACTCTCTTATGGCAGGACCCTTGGCACCCAAGCGGTATCCTCAAGGATCTCTCTACTCCTAGAGCTATCAATGGGTCAGAACTTCCAATGACTGCAAAAGTTGCTAACATTATCAGAGACAATATGTGGTGTTGGCAGGGCGCCACAATTGAGACCATCCGTACTCTCAAGCCTTTACCATACCTACCGGATGGGTCTGAGTCGGATCACCTGGAATGGACTGCTAGCCCTTCAAGAATTTACACTAATACTTCAGCCTATACCTTGATGAGACCTCCTCTTCCAAAAGTCCATTGGCACAAGTTAGTTTAGCACAAAGGGGCCAACCCATGGCATGCCTTTATCATATGGCTAGCTGTCCTTAATAAACTCCAAACTAGGGGCCAGCTCCGGTACACTTATATCCCAAATCATTGGTCTCTTTGCCTTTCGGACATTGAGTCTTCAAACCACCTCTTTTTTTAATGTTCCTTCTCCAAATCAGTGTGGTTACACTGCCTCTCCCACTTTCAGCTCAACATTCCTCACTTGCTCAACCTCCTATCTGTTCTCTAATGGTCCAGCCAGCCCCAAGGCTACAGGCACACCGACCTTAACATTTTCCTGATTCTTCTCGCGATTATTGTTTACAACTTGTGGTCTGAAAGAAATCTTATAACTTTCAAAAATGCAGCCTTGGAAGAGGGGAATATTATTACTAAAGTGATCTTCCAAGTACTGGAACAACTCAACTTAAACACCGAGAGGAGGTAGTTCTTCCTTTTCTTGTTTCTTCTTTCTTTTTATGCAGGTACCCCTTGCGATGATCGACCGTAAATTGTGTTTTCCTCACCAACTCTTCTTAGATGCAAGTATCAGTGCAATGCCTTGCAGCTGTGATGGTTACTACAATTTCCATACCTTTGTCACTCTCTCCCTAGGAGAGCCACTCTTACTGTTTAACCGAAAGTTCTGTAATTGATTGCATATTCTGGTATTTGAGTCTGTTTCTTGAATTGATATTTAACCGAAACTTTGTCTTTCTATTGGGAGCTGTGGTTGCTGGTTGTTTTCAGTTTTACGTGTGTTGTTTGTTGAGGGGAACAGTTTTAGGACTCCTCATGCTGCTATTTGTACCTTTAGTTGGGGTTAGAGACTGTTGCTTTGGCCATTTCTTGATGTACATATTTTTCCGTTAATTTAATTTTCTAATTTATCAAAACAAAAATGTCAGGAGCACAGGGAGCACAGCCACCGGGGTCAAAAACAACAACAACATATGAATCAGTAGCAGGGGTAGAGAACAAGACAAAGATAGAGCTCTGATCAAAGAAGGACAAGGGTATGATTCAGATCGACAAAATCCAGGACAAGGTCCCTGATGCTGCTAGAAAGGGTGGTCCAGTCTTTGGAGCTGGTAATGACCCCAACAAGAAAGACTTGGGCGTTACCGACACTGGCAGCTGATCTATCCATGTGAATCAATTCTCTTATAGATCGCTAGCTCTGTTACGTATCTTCGTTGCTTAATATATATATATATATATATATATATATATATATAAGTGTTGTGTGTTCTGTTTACTGTATTATTGATTACAATTATGATAATCATATTGTATTTACTCATGTTAACTTTAAATTGTTTCTAGTTCTTACTTTATTAAGATAAGACAATAAAGCATATCGACTATTGGACATTATATTTATTACTTATGAAAAAGTGGTTGATCGTATAAATTAAAATAATGAGATACTGAAACAAACGTGTTTTTACTTAGTAGAGAACAAGTTACAAAATTGATTTGAGAATTCAATATTACAATGCTAAAAGTCTATATTGGGCATAACATTTTTTAGTTTGATTAGTTTAGGACTTAAACTTGTAACTTGCTCAATAAAAGTTTAAATTTTCACGAGTCTGTTTAATTTAAGACTTTTTTGGACAAAAATTAAAAAATGTCATATATGTGACGTTTCTATATATAAAAAGTCTATTTAGAGAAACTAGGTAGATTTTAAAAGTCACGTAGATTTTAGAAAAAAAAATCATACTAAACTTACTAAACCCCCATTCGTCATCAAAGCTTCCCATCTCAATTCGAATTGTACAGACCCTTTCGGAAGTTGAAGCCTTTACTTTAATGGTTGATGACCTGAAGTTTGTTGCTTACTAATTCCGACAGCTCCACAACAAATAACTGTCATACGTTCAGGTTTTACTCGCAACAATGGAGGACATGAGCAGTACAGAGGTCATCAATTCAAGGGATCCAAAACCTTAAAAAATGTAGCAACAATTCTTATCTAAGGAGCCATCTAGCTACAATATACTTTGCGACTTTTTAAAGCAATGAAAAAAAAGTAACATAAACTACACAACTCCCAAACACCAAAAACAACAAAGAAAGTCGTGTCCAAATGTTGTTTCTTCAAAACTTATAAAAGCTTTTTACATGCCCTGAGATAAGAAATCACTTTGTACATCTCCATTATAGTTTTTTGCATGCGCAAACATAACCTCCTTCACTCTTGAGAGCATAAGCCACCATATCATCAATGAGTCGGTGTTCATACCTTCCAGTTAAATCATGCAGATAAATGATAAATACATACACATTAGTAGAAGCAATCATTTTGCATCAAGTAGATAAGAGACGTACCATATCCCAGCAACCTCAAATTTTGATTTCCCATTGGCTTCATAAACTTCAGTATAAATCGAAACTTTAAAAAAAGAAATGAAAGAAAGCAAGTGAAGATCTATATAATTATAATGAATGAAAACGGAGTTGGTATAGAAGTTGATTGTTCCGCTATGTGATGCACTATTGAACTGTCCACAATAACACCTCTCTTTGGCTTTTGTTTTTGGAGTCCTTTAAGAACTTCTTTTGACTTGGATGTTAGAAATAAATTCTCTAAATGTTGTTGTTGCCATTTTTTTCATTCCCATTTATGTTTCATTTCTAGCAATAAGTGTTATTTCTTACTATCAGTATATTTTTTCTCATGCCTTGAGCTTGTCAAAAGCTTCTAGACATTCTTTCCCAAATTTAAATAGAACATCATTTTTTAGTAGCGTTGACAATGGTATAGCAATAATTAAAAAATTTTAATAATCCTGCGATAAAATCCTATATGTCTAAGAAATGATCAAACTTTCCTGACATTTGTAGTGTAAGGTAAGTTTACAATTAAATCCACTTTTGCTTTATCAATTTCTATGCCTCCAGATGAAATCACATTTCCTAAAACTATGCCTTGATCAATCATAAAATGACATTTTTCATAGTCCAATATCGAATTTGTTTCAATACATATTTTGAGAGCCTTGGTTAAATTATTTAAGCCATCATTGAATGAACCTCTGTAAATAGGAAATCATCCATGAATACTTCAATGCAGTTTTTAATATACTCATCATACACCTTTGAAATGCACTTAGAGCATTGAAAAACCCAAAGGTCATTTGCCTAAAAGAATACGTTCTAAAAAGGTATAGAAAGTTAGTCTTTTCTTTATCTTCTTGAGAAATTGTTATTTGGTACTACCCTAAAAAACTATCTATAAAGTACATGATTTACTAAAAGTCTTTCTAACATTTCATCTACAAAAGGTAACGAGAAATGGTTATTTCTAGTAGCTAAGTTAAGCTTTGTAAAATATATGTGCATTTACCACCTATTTTGCACCCTCATTGGCACTAACTCGTCATTTTGGTTTCTTATTAATGTCACCTTAGTTTTCTTTAGCACAACATAAATTAGGCCCATCTATTCACTTGAGATCAAATAGATTATACATGTATCTAAAAGTTTTATAATTTCTTTCATCACCACATATTTCAACGTGGGATTAAGTCTCCTTTATGGTTCTCTTGTTAGCTTAGCATATTCTTCTAAAAGAATCATATGCATGTAAATTGCTAAATTTATGTCTTTTATATCAGTTAAGGTCCAACCAATTGTGATCTTGTACTCTTTTAGAAGTTCTACGAGCCTTTCTTTTTACTCTTTAATTAACCTTTTTAAAAAGATTATCGGTAATGAATCTCCCTCACAACCATAAACATATTTTTGGTGATGAAGTAAGGCTTCCAATTCTATCTTTGGAGCTTACAAAACATAAGTCAACTTTTTCTTGTTAATTATAGTAATTTCGGCATTTAAGGCTTTTGAATCTATTAGCATCAGTGATAATAATTCTATAACTTCACAAGTTTCATCAACTTGCTCAATCACTTCTAATTTTACATTAAGGGGGCGCTTGGTTCATAAAGGATAATAGGAATGGGAAGAGGAATAAGAATGGATATAATCATTATAATTATGATGGTTGGTTAAGATGAAGGAATGATTACCATTACCATTGATGGTGGTTGGTTTGTTAAAAATGTTAAGAAATAAAAATTTGTTAAATTTTTGTTTTGTTAAAAATGTTAAGAAATAAAAATTTGTTAAATTTTTGTTTTATAAAAAATTTTAAATATATTTTAAATACTTATTTTTAATTTATGCACCTTAATTATAATGAAAAAATATTTAAAATCAAGTATATTGCGATTTTTCCTTTTCGATAGCTCTTGAAAAAAAAATACTATAGTATTTTCTTGCATTAATATATCATTAGTTACATAATACCCTCAAAATATAGATTAATCGTCCAAAATATTGTGTAATTTATCGACACAACCATAATATCCACCATTTCATTGTTACAGTAAAATTAAGTAACATAGTTTATTATAATTTACTTTTATCTGATAATACAAATGATGTTATATTTTAAGTAATTAATGAATAATATTTTGTAATTATTTTAATTAATTAATTAGTTTTTATCTTAATTAATTAAAGTTATTAATTAATTATATTTTATATTTTAATTAAATATGTTTTAATTAATTACATTTTAATTATATTTAATTAAAATATTTAATTAAAAAATAAAAAATTGGTGTTGGGAGGAATCAATCCCATTCCTCCCATACATGGAGGGTATGAATTATTAACTAAAACTTAGGTATGTAAAAACCATTCAATCAATCATAATAACCAACCAACCATTATCATTCATTCCATTCCCATACCCCTTAACCAAGCACCCCCTAAATGGGGGTATAGAGGATTCCTCCAAATTGAGATATCAAACCATTACCCCTATAATCATAATCAACAACTAACCACTCACTTTTTATTCCATATCCATTAGCTCTTTCTCAAACTCATCAATTAACTCTTTCCCGGACTCATCAACCAAGCACCCTTTATAATAATTTTTATCTTGTTAAGACTTCACCTACGAAAACTGTTTTGGACTGCAGTTCTCTGTTTTTTCAGGTGCATTCAGACAATCACATCAGATTGACTATTTTAAATCATATCGATATCTACAGTAACTCGTTAATTAATCCGGCTTATCTTATGTTCTTGTTTTTCTTCTTCCTAATCTTATATTCTAGTTTCCATCCCCTTTATCCCTCGAGCTAGTTTTCTGATATCTCCGAAAAGATCAACAAGCATCTTTTAGTTAAAACAATTCGGCGAACATTGTTGTGTTTGTAAACGAAGAACTACCAATCCACTGTTTAGGCCTATGCCATGCCTATCTCTGTGACGATAGCAAAAGATGAGATTCATTGCCTTGCACATTGGTCGGTTGGTATCTTATGTCGTCACTTGTGTCAAATCCATCCGATGAAGAATCACTTAAAAGCTTCAACATTTGACAGTTTACGTATATTTTCAATACATTAGGATGAAGTACAAATAAGTGAGATCCATAGCATTTTTGGTAAGGCCTATACATTTTCTTTTGTATATTAACACTTGACTTTAAATACTCCCCATTCCCATTTATTTTATAAATATCCAGTGCTTTTTCATAATTTTTTTTCTAGTGTAAAACTTTTAAAACTGATTAAAAGAACAAACTATTTTCTTAATAGAAATTAACACGTACTTATTTATTATTAATTTTAATGACTCCATTTTATTCATTAATCGATATTATTGTAGTAATTTATACAAATTGTTAGAAGACATGTAGATATGATTAAATCGTTAGATATACAAAATCCATTTGATTCATATCCTGTCATCAAACTCTCGACCAATAACAAGGTGCAATGCGTTGAGGCGGGTTTTACCTTAAAGCATTTTATTAACTCTAATGTGCTCACTTGACTTTTGATCGATCTGAGTTAATTTATTTTAATCGATCGGATTTATATCGAATACAATCAATTGGCGTGTGTTTTCCATCTCAGCTGAACATTTCTGCATAGATTCTCCATGGTTGGAGGAGTACTGACGAGGAGTGAAGATC
>JANKOE010000002.1:34093399-34107078 GCA_026284465.1 Erythroxylum citrifolium | reverse complement strand
AAAAAAAGGATTTATAAAGTCATGATTAGATATTTAATTTTACAAAAATTTAACTTTTTAACTCTAATAAAAAAATAGAACATTATTAAAAATTTTGTCACCATAATATATATTTTTTATTTTGTAACCAAAAAACTTATTTCATTAGTAAAAAAGAACTCTCAAGTTTTGTAACTAAAAAACTTACTTTATTGTAAAATTTTATCACTGTAAAATACATGCATAATTTTTAGTTTGAGTTATCCATAATATCACTATAGTGTAATTAACATAATTCAAAAATTATGAAAGGAGAGTATAATTGATTTTTTACCTATTAATTTTTGGCTAATCATTAAAAAAGCTCATTTTATAGAGTTTTTAGAAATCAACTTATTGGAGTTAAATAAACTAACCAATAAATTATTCACCGAACACATCAATAATTTTTTAAGATGGTAAAAAAAACTAATTTTTAGTCGATCATTTATTTTTTAAACAACTCCGTAGACGAAAATTCAGACTCCCAAGTAATCACCGCTGTCAAAATAATGATCGGAGAAATATAGTGCCGTAGAATTTGCAGCCACACTAATTGAGTAAAAGTGATCAAAGACAATTTAAAATTGCATATAGTTGTAGTGTGTATGGAATATGAAGAAAAAAGAGTGTCAAATTCTTCAAGAACTCAAACCTTTATCTGCAGACCTTTTGCCATATTAAGGAAATGCTTATGGCTAATCAGGGACAAACTAGAAGCTCGGTGGGGCTAGCCTTGGACTGGAACTTAACATAACATCCACAGAGAATTCACAGTATGTTGACATGATAAGTTGAGCAGAATCAGGAATAGACAACCATTAAGCTGACTAACATCTCAACAGCTAGGCAAAGAATACGAATTCTCTGTTGTCCCATCACTCGAGCATGTAGCTCCTTTTAGGGGGTCTATTCTTTAATCTACTTTTTCTTTGAATTCCCAAAAGAAAAGCAACCTGAAAAACCTGTTCTACCAATGAAATTGATGACTCCAAACAAATGCAAGGCTCAAATTCAACCTCAAGAAAGATTCCTATAGATGCTAATTAATAGTGGTTCCCCAGTCAGCCAACATGATAAAGAAAAATCACTGACATTTTTTTCATCCCAGGACAAGAAAAAATGTCTTATTATGTTAATAAATGAATTATACTTAAAATTTGTACACTTAATGCAATAAATTGGTCACCCAAAATGAAAGGAGTGACCTAAAAATATTCAAAATCTATGTAAGATGAATGATTAGCTTGTGGGCTACCAGAACCATTGTTTTTATCCCCTCCGACATCAGCCACCTTGTTCTCGGATGGTGGCGCCTCTTTGCTAGCAAACTGAGAAAAGTCTACAGGTTCAGGAATATGGGGAGGCACTGCACTTCTGACTAAAGCCCAGTTCACTCCTTCAAAAAATGGATGTTGTTTTATTTCTGTAGCACCTCTTTTGTAGGCAATACGTTTCTGTGGTTCTTTCACAAGCAGACCTCTAATGAGGTCACGAGCCACAAAGCTGACTTGTGGGGTGTCGGGAAATCTCAGTGGCTGCCCAACAACATTGAACAACGTTGCCCTGTTTCCTGAACCTTTGAAGGGTGTTGTCCCGTGGAGCAACTCGTACAAGAATATCCCAAATGTCCACCAGTCCACTGCGCTCCCATGACCCTCACCTCGTATGATCTCTGGGGCCAAGTACTCGTGCGTACCAACAAACGACATGGATCTCACATTTGTTGGCTCTGCCATTAATTCTGGGAGAGGACCGCCTCCCACCAACGTCCCAAAGTCTGATTTTGATTTGCGACTCTTTTTACTTGGCAAAATTCGTGGGAAGAATGTTGATGGCTGCATACAACCATGGACTGCATATTCATCATCCAAAATCCCCGCACCTCCACCATTGTTGCCTTCACGTATAGACGATGACTTCACCAGAGTTGGGCTTACAGAGCAACGGAGGGACAAATCAAAATCTGAGAGCATGATATGCCCCTCATCCCTCACCAGAACATTCTCTGGCTTCAGATCCCTGTAAACTATGCCCAACATGTGCAGATATTCAAGGGCCAACAGCACTTCCGATGCAAAAAACCTGTTGCCAACAACTAGCAGCATAAGACGCCACACCAATTACGAGCGAGCATAAAGAATGTAATGCTGAACTACAAGTAATGCAGTACACAAGCATTATGTCTAACTGTTGATCATTTTGGATTTGTTTTCCTGTTCTTTTTGGTACTTGTGTTTTACTCAACTTGGAACTTTACTGTCTTGGCTTGATAACGTGATTAAGCATGAACTCTATCTCTATTTGTACAGAACCATGGTCAACACCAAATCTGTTGTACGAGAACCGGCAAGATTGTAGTATGTTATTGGCATTCCATATAGCAAAATTATGCAAATAAAAGAGTTCACAGCCTGTTAGGAACAGTGTGCAAGTGTATACAATGAAATCTCGATTAAAATGTAGACATCATAAAGGAAGTTTCTATACATAAAAATCTTAGTAAGCACACAATCCAGTCTCAAATTCTGTGACATTAAAGTCAAATCGCGTAACTAGTTGTCAATATGATATTTTATTGTGCCTGGTAGTTTCTTGAATCTCGACACTAAATGACGAAAAGCCTTGTTTTAGTGAAAGTTAGAGCAGAAAAAGATAGAAGCAAGGCTTTCTTGAAACGAAAAGGTTTAAATGATGAATCTGAAGGAGGTTTAGACCACATATACCTTGCTGCTTCCTCGGTAAAATATTTGTTTGGTTGTCTCTGCCGGAGAGAATGGAGGTTGCCTCCACTGCAAAAATCCATCACCAAGCAATAGAACTTATCGGTCTCAAAATAGGAATACAGAGTCGGCAAGAATGGATGATCAAGAAGTCCAAGAATCTCCCTCTCTGTCTGTGCTCTCAAAAGCTTGTTTCTGCTAGCTAGAGACGCTTTGTCCATGACTTTCATGGCAAAGTAGGTGTTAGTTCCCCTTAGTTCAACAAGATAGACACTCCCAATATCTCCATATCCAAGTCGTTTTAGCAGCCGAAAGTTGCTTAGACCGATCCCACCTTTGGCATTGATCATGTTGATGGCATCCCATCTAATGTCACCACCTGTGTGTGGTCTGAGGTGTGCACTTGTGCTCTCTAGGCTGTTGCTACGATTGCCAAGGTTGTTATTGTTGATATTGGAACTAAATGTCTTGGAATCATTCGCATTTGTGTTGGCCGATGGGTTTGGTCGTTGAGGATTTGATGGGGCTCTCGTGTTATTAGAAACATGCTTGACCAGTGGATCCATCTTCTTGGGATCAAAGACGGGATTAGTAATCACATTATCTGAAACCTTGGAGAAAGCAGGTTCTGCTGATGAACTGAAACCATCTGTCTTCCTGGGATATTGACTAGAAGAAAATTGTTTACTCGTGTTTCTGGATTCACATTCTGCTTCTTCTGCTGTAATATAGCTCATCTGATGAAAGACAAGAACAAGAAATTACAAGGATTGTTTTGAACGTTAACAATAAAGCAAGCGAGGCCGGAAACCAGAATTAGTGTACAAGCCTAAGTTGAGAAGCATGTGTGAATATATTCATAATCCATATCCAACGGAACAGAAAGATCCATTCTTTTCCAAGACAAAGACAAATAATTAAGACAAGTTAATTGAGTTGGAGTACAGACCGTGTGAAAGACCGGCCGCTTGAAATGATTGGATGATATCGACGAAGCAATTAGGATACCCTCGCAATAGGAATTCCTAAGAACAGTACCAACCACAATATTTACATCGGAATCTACTACTAGTTGGTGCACAAAACAAATAAGTCTACGACGAGCAATATTATAAAGATGAAACAATGCAGGCAAATTATAGTTGACACAGCGGAGATGAAACTGATAGAAATCTCCATTCCATTCCAGAAGTTAATGTAAAATGTGATGTAGAAAACGAAATAGTATGATTATCAACAAAACTAGTGGCTTGTTTTTAGTCATCATCTGTGTGTGGTATGCACGTAGGCCTGAGAACACTTAGGATTTGCGAATAATCCCTTGACCATATTTTACATATCAATCAGATAGAGATTCTGAGCTACACAATATTTTAGTTTTCGTTCCAATGTTCTTTATTTTCTACTACCTACTTTTGACACGGAGGATGAAGAACAAAACCAAACAAATGAGGAAAACAACACCACAAAAACGTAATGGTCATCAACATACTTGAGAGAACGCAGAGCGACCCAGAATAATATTAAAGCTGCATGAACAAAAGAAACATGGTGGTGATGTTGGGGACTTCTTAAAATGGAGAAGAAAATTATAAACAAAGATTAAAAGTCTACGAGTGTGAATTTTGTGACAGAGAAAGGTGAAAGGAAAGGGAGGTGGTGTTAATGGAAGTTAAAACAAAGGAGATTAATGAGAAAGGGAGTTAGAGATTGATTTGTTGTGGACTTGGTTATTTTCTAAGATTGAGAGGAACTTGTGGAAACAAATCCAAGTTCCAGTTATAAATATAACTATTAACAACCACAAGAACACCAGTGTTTTATGTATCCGTAGAGTTTGACATATATTTTTCCTAGTTCTAAATTGGCCGAGAACGATTACAATGAATTAGTGTATACTACAATTCCTCCAACATTAATGTAAGAGAGATAAAGAGACAGAGGAAATGGTCTTAGCTATGAAAAAGGGGTGGATGGCCGTCATATCCTCTTTGTTATTAGTTTTTAATAGCTTGTGGCCGGTCTCTCTCTTTTTCTTTTCATATCCTTTGTTTTCCTAGCCATTGAAATAACATGAACTAGCCAACCCCATTGGCATGATCGATTGACCAGCTTTTGGTTCCCACATTGTGCATTTTCTAGTAACACGTTGCCTATCCTATGGTACAATCTCTATTAGTCGTTATCGGTATCATCAACACTAAATTAAAATTCCGCTTAAGACGTGAAATCTGAAAAGGTTCGATAATACGCAACATCATCTCTACCTAATAAAAATATTGTTTCTAAAACATGCAACGTGGATATAATCTCTATTAGTATGATATTAAAATTCTAAAATATTTCATAATTAAAATCATCACATTCTTTATAATGTAATATTTTGTTTTACTTTGCCCCTCAAAATTTAAAAAATTATCATATACACTTTATACTTATTATTGATTTTAAAAAATTTCTTAACTTTGTTATTATAAGGTATTTTTAATAAAAGGTACAAAATAACTTTTTTTTAAAAAAAAGAAATTAGTATAAATAGAGAAAAAATTACAAGGGTCATCAAAAGGGAAAACTCGTTATATATAACACAAAAGAAGAACCAGCAATAAGGAAATCAGCTACCACAACAACAGGAATCTAAATAGAACCTCCCTCTAGTAACTATAAACGTAAGGCATGACAAACATTAGAACTACAAGGAACCTTCTTAGTCAAAACTAACTCCCGAACATCAGACATAATTAAGTAGACCAAACTCTCCTTTGTAGAAGAGGTACTCTAGAAGCGGCGAGAGTTTCACTCACGCCAAAGAGAATATAAACAGACCCCCAAAATAATAAGTTGGACATGTTTGTTAGAACCTGTCGTAGAAGACAAATAACTAGTGATAGACATAAGGGCAGACCCAGGATTCGTTCAACAACATAAGCCACAAACAGTTCTTCAAATAGAATAGGTAAAAGGGCACTCGAAAAAAAGACGAGGACAAGATTCCATTTGCAGGGTACACATCAGGCAAGAAAGATCCAAGGGCACATAAGGAAGACGATCAGCAGTCGAAAGCTTATTATAAATAGCTAACCAGAAGACGAAGGAGATTCGGAGTGTGAGAAGGTTGCTCCAAATCGTGGGTGCCCAGGAAACAAGAGGCCGACGATGACGCAAATTGTTGCAAATGAAACTATTAGTCAACTTATGCATTGGAGTTCCCCTTCCGGAAGAAAGACCAATTCCTTAAATGAAGCGAAATAGCTCTTTGCGTGACATCAATCTCTCAAATACTTTGTCCAAACTCCAAACATAAAACAAATAAATGTAGATAATTATTTCTTGTATTTAAATAAGTTACTTGAAATGCAAGCAAGATGTCCATCCACGAACTGTTAGTCAAAAACTCCAAATAAACAAAACTTAAATGTAAGTGAATATTCGGTAATCTTAAAATGATAATAATAAATAGTTATATTACACGCAATTTGACGTGTCTAATTCATTCTTTAAAAGGATTTAACAATAAATTAAAATTGTAAGAGGTACTTCAAAATTAAAAATTACGGAAATATCAAAGGTAGTTGCACGTTTTTCTATCATTATTAAAAATTATAAACTGGAACACTTACTATTGACCGTAAAAGCATATATAATATATTATAAGGTACAAGTATGAGTACACTTAACGATACTTTCAAAATAATAAAATTTATAATATCTATGAAATTATTTTTTTCAAAATTTATTACAACTAAATTTTAATTCATAAAAATAAAGTATTTCATGATTTCATCTCGTTACAAACAATTATGAAATAGTGAATATGGAACTTGTAGCTCATTGGAAATATAATATCAAATTAAAAATAAATTTAACTTTTTTTAAAAATATATTAATTTACTCTTGATATCTTAATTATTTATAGGATTTGTTTTAATTTAGTTATTCGTTGCTTATTTCTTAAGCTCTCTAAATTATTAAAAATTTATTTTTGCATAAAGAATGCAGCCACGAACTTAATTTTTTATCGAGATGGACTTGTATAGTACTTTGAATGGTATGAATTACAAATATAATCTTTTTGTAATATAGTAAAAAAATTGCGTGTAACTAATAACTCTCCTCTAATTCTCGCAAAGCAAGTAATTTTGTCAAAAAATCTCACATCGGACAAGTATAAGAGTATTCAATAATTTATAATAGTATGTAAAGCTCCCCCTTTTGAGCTAACCTTTGGAAGTGAGTTAGGCCTTTCTAACATGGTATTAGAGTCCGCTTGTCTCGATAATTTGGGGCGGTACCTGGTTATGTCCCTTTGCCTAACATGTTCTTCAGATGTCCAACCCTACTCTGAGCTGAGGGGGGTGTGTCAAGAATTCTACATCAGACAAGTATAAGAGTATTCAACAATTTATAATAGTGTGCAAAACTCCCCCTCTTGAGCTAGCTTTTGGAGGTGAGGTAGGCCTTTCTAACATGATATCAGAGCCTGCTTGTCTCGATGGTTTGAGGCGGTGTCTGGTTATGTCTCTTTGCTCAATATGCTCATCAAATATCTAGCCCTGCTCTGAATTGATGGGGGTGTGTCAAGAATCTCACATCGGACAAGTATAAGAGCATTCAACAATTTATAATAGTGTATAAATTTCTCCCTTTTGAATTAGTTTTTGGGATGAGTTAGGCCTTTCTAACAAACTTGGTAGAATTTGTCCTTTATGTATAATTTCGGTTGTATTAAAATACAGCACCCTTCCTTTCTTAGAAGACATTGAAGACCTATCTATTAAAACCTGTTATTGTTGTAAATTATACTTGGTTGTGGTTGTGAATATTTTATAAGATGGAGAAATGTACACATCCGTCATGTTTCTATTATTTTCTTCCGGTAGTCTCTCTTCTTTTCCAATAATCCACCTGGCCCATTCACTCTCTGGCTTCTTTGATATGTCCAAAGTAAAAGGGCACACAGCTAGTTTTCAAACACGTTTTCTTTCCCGTGTAACAAAAAAACAAAAAAAAAACCATTTGCAGAGGAAGAATTCGTGTATTATTTAATAATACTTTTTATGAAAATGTAGGATGTGTATGGTCTCTTCATCTTTCATTTTATCTGGTCATTATATGTCTCTGCTAAATTTTCTCATAATAATAAAATAGTTAGGTGTTGTAATTTAAAGCTTTACCCTATCCCTTTCTTTCTCTTCAGCTCTCTTTGTTGAAGAGTGTCCAATCTAATCTCTTTATGTCCTTAAGGTTGTGTTCAATTTTCGAGCAACGTAACGCACTTTTCGCCTGCCCAGAAAAGAAAAAGATTTATCTACTTATCGTTATCCCCCCCTTTTTTTCTTTTGCCTTTCTTTTTTCTCAAGAAGAAGAAGAAAGAGCGAAGTCTGCTCACATACATATTACTTTCTTCTCGAGTGCAATACACAAGTATCTTTCTTTCCCTTTTTTTTTTCCCTCATATATATCTCTTGTTTGCAAGTTTCCATTGCTTTTATTCTCTTCCTTGTCTTTTTTACTTCTCTGGTTCAAACTCTTTATTTTCCTCAGCTGAATCCAATTGCTCCCCTTCAATTTTGTTGTTCTTCCTGTTTATGTAAGCCCTTCGAGTTTTTGTCTTTTTTCTTTTCTTCCTTTTTGTTTTCGTTGGTTGTCGGAGTGTATGGTCTTCATTTTCCTTTGTTCTTGTCTTACCGGATTATTCTTTATACTAGTATTGATTTCTCATCATCATTTTTATTGTCTCAACATTAGCAAGTTCCAATTTCGTGGATTTTTTAAAACCCACTTTTAAGGTCATACGTAGCTGTCCTTCGGTGTTTCTCGTTTTGATTTTAATTTATAATCCTCCAGTAACTCATTTGAATTTTATGATCATTATTGTATCAGCTCTTGAAGCCATGGTGAAGAATCCTAAAGTTGATCCTGCTCAAAAACCCACTCCTTCACATCTGGTAATTATCATCACTTACCTATCAACATTATTCAAAGTTCTCTTTTTTCGTGGTTATATGTCAACTTTAGTTAGTTTTCTTTAAATATTTATTAGGTTCCTTCAAAGGAGGGGAGTCCAGCAGATTGTGTCCTGTCTACTGGAGATGCAACGGTTAGTGTTCAAGAAATGGATGTGAATAAAGAGGCTTTGACAACTTATGAAACTTTGCCTACTGCTAGCTACTATGGCTGTTACTATCCAGGTTTCCATTTAACAACATTCTAACTTCAATCTGCTGTTAGGTCTATTCATTCCTATTCGTTATACATATGTATGTGTTTTGGCTTCTTACATCAGCCCTTTGAAGGTTATGGAGGCACTTTTGGAAGCCTGGATGACCAGGGATACTATGTGACTGCTGAGGGAACAGACCTTCATTATCCAGTAAATGTTCTTTCCTTATCTATGTACTGCTGATTATTTTTATTTCATTCTTTCATTCTTTCTTTTGCATAATCAATGTATTTGGAGTTTGAAACCGTTTACACTTAAAATAGTCGAAGGGAAACTGCAGATTTTTAGGGAACTGTGATGCTCACAGTGCATTAAAATGAGCCATAATCCCCACTCATTTGCAATCTTCTAAAAGGTTATTTGTGAAAGAAATATGAGAGAGATGTTCTTAGTGATCATTGCCTTATGGGATGCAACTGTAATGCTTTCGATTCAAAGGTCATGGGCATAGCTACCATGACCCAGGTTGTTGAAAATGAAGTTACACACTTCAGTTCCTGTTTATTTGCACTGCTAGTTTGCAAAACCTGATTTTTGATTACCAAATGAAGCTAATGTTCAAGACTTGTCTTCTAATAATCTGTAACCATTATTCTGTACTTTACACTTATTTTTCACGTAGGTTATGCAAGCAGATAATGGGTCATTGGTCTACTTCATGCCAGGAATAGATCCAGGTTACAGTTCTTACAGCACTTACTTACCTGTCAGTATGATTGGGTTTGATGGGCAGTATTTTGGGGAACAGTTATATTCACCTGGTCCAATATTCCAGTCATCAATTGCTTATCCTGGATACCTGCCAACTCCTTTCCTATATGGGGAGTCTAGCCCATCTCCGTCCTTGTGGGATCCCTCTGTTGTTGTTGGCCATGGAACATATGGCGATGGAACACTTGATTCAAAAATGAACACGTCTAATCAGACCCACCATCCCCCTTCAAAAGATATGCTGACTTCTGAATTAAGCAGTTGTTTAGAAACTAAAAGCTCCCTGCAGAAAATGGACGCCTTGTCTAGTCCTGACATGCACACTCAAACAAAACCAGCAAGCAAGGTAAACTTGGTTGTGTGTATAATTTGTTATTTTATTTTCTAATGAGCTTTTCTAGATAATTTTGAAATATCTTGCGGAACATTTTTCTCATTGCAGTCAGATCAACTGGGCATAGGGTATTTCCCATTTGCAAAACTTTTGTCACATGGCCAAGGAAAGGGTGGAATGTTCCATGTCAATGGCCCTGCCAAAGTAAACACTAGGAATTGGGGCAGCACAGAGAAACCAAAAGATACAATCAATATCCCTAGCATTAGAGGTTACGGTTTGTCAAATAAGCAGAATCATGGTGATAGGAATGCAAATGGAGGTAATGCTGCTGGATCTTTGGCTCCTGATTGGAGTGGAAACAGTAACAGCGTAACTTCTGTTATTACAAGGGATCAATATAACCTTCCAGACCTTTCAACCAAATACGATCATGGATTTTTCTTTGTTATCAAATCTTACAGTGAGGATGATGTTCATAAGAGCATCAAGTACAATGTATGGGCTAGTACTCCCAATGGAAATAAGAGACTGGATTGTGCATATCAGGAGGCTCAAGAGAAAATGGCAGTGAAAGGGAGTAAATGTCCTGTGTTTCTTTTCTTTTCGGTATGTTTCTGGTTTCATGCTAACTTTTTGCCTGAATTTGGCATGTCACGTACTCATCCATTCTGTTTTATTCAAGGTTACTGACTAAAGCATTCATTTTTGTGAGCGCTCCAGGTAAATGCTAGTGGCCAGTTCTGTGGGGTAGCTGAGATGATTGGCCAAGTTGATTTTGATAAAAACATGGATTTTTGGCAACAGGAAAAGTGGAGTGGTTATTTCCCAGTAAAATGGCATATTATAAAAGATGTTCCAAACCCCCATTTGCGACATATTATACTGGAGAACAATGAAAACAAGCCCGTCACTAATAGCAGAGACACACAGGAGGTATGTTTTATTGTGGGTAAAGTTTGGTTTTTAGTTTTGTCCTTAGGCAACTCAACATGGTACAACGTTTGTGATATTCCTTTTCCAGATCAGGTTCTCACAAGGAATAGAAATGCTGAAGATATTCAAAAACTATATTTCAAATACATCTATATTGGATGATTTCAATTTCTATGAGAGCCGCCAGAAGGTGATGCAAGAGAAAAGATTAAGGTCATTGATGTTGGATGAACAGGTACAGGTTTGATACATCCTTGTGATTTCTACTGAGCTGAGACAACGCTCTTATTTTGTGTATACTGATTATTTTTACATTGCAATCTGTTGGGTTTGTGTATCTAAGAGTGGACCACACTCGCATAATGGAGTGGGGGAATCATATTCTGTCAGAATCAAGCATACGTAATCTGTTAGGATTAATAGGGTGATGTGCTTTGTCATTGGATCCTGAAATTGATGCCTCTTGTCTTTCCACATAAAAATAACAAATAAAGTTGGTGGGGAGTGGTTTCTTAAATGCTAGTATTTGGTCCTATCCTCTTCTTTGCTTCTTGGTAATTAAGAAAGTGGGTTCGTGCCAAAAAAGTAAGTTAGGTATAAGATTATAAATTGATTTATTAAGCGAAAGAATGATGATGTAGTAATCCAGAATAGATAAACAAATCTTAGGTATAATTTTTCACAGAGCCATGGCCATGAACTAAGGCCTTCAAATATCCAAGGGACTGCTGTCATTAGCTTTAGTGGGCATGGTTATCTCATCTTGTTATTGTTTTATTTTTCAGAACCTTGATCTTGCCATTTATTTTGCAGGGAAGAGCAGCTGAGTTGAATGCTGGTTTGCAGTCTCTCGACATATCAGCTGGTGAGAACATGGGAAGAAGTCTCATGAAATCAGGCAAGCAAATGAATGAATGAATTAACACAACAAATACTCATCTTCTCATGTCTTCTACTAAAAGCTGTTGAAACCGGAGCCCGTTGCTGTCGATCGAAATATGCTTACATTTTCATTTTTAAAAAAAACTCCCTTTGTTTGTGCAACTTGGAAAGATTTTAAAACAAAAAATTACCAAAAAAAGAAGTACAAAGGAATGCGATATGGATGGGTGGGATCATGTGGCGGTTTGTTGAGTAACAATGAATGTGGGATCCATGGCGCCATGTTTCTTTGTTTACTTTTTCTTTTCCTTTAAATTTTAGATTCTGTACCACATAAGATGCTTAATACCTCCATGTTCCATTAATTACACTGGCATAGGGAGTTGGCCTTCTTCAGGTTTTGTTTTTCTTTTTTTGTTTTGCCTTGCGTTTCTAAACCAACCTTTTTCGAAAAGCTACATCTCTATCGTAGCCTCACCTATATTGTAAAGGCAAAAATATAATGCACCTCTTTATTTAAAAAATGGACATATTGTTCCTTTTGATCACCAATCAAAGGAGTTCAAAATTTAAAAAGACTTTCTATTCCTGTATTATGATGACATCACTGTATATATACATGTTGCATTTTTTGGACAAAAATATCCTGTCTTTTGTTAATTAAAATACATTAAATGCTCATATTTTTTGCTTTATTTCATCATGCTCTCTATTTAAAAAATAAAATTATTTTAAGTATAAATTACATTTTGACTGTTAATAAATAAAAAAGGAAAAATTATTAAAAAATTGTCTCACAATTGCATTTCATGACCGTCAATTTATGAAAAAATTAAAAAAGAAAATTTAATTACGAAACAAAATTAAAAAATAAAGAAAATTTATTGAATTTGTCATTTTTTAGTAGTTGTATGTTCTAACTTTTAATTGATGAACAAATTACAAATTTTTATTTATGGGTTATCTTTTCACCATTACTTCAATAGAAAGAAAAATATTAAAAAATTGAAAATGTCATTTTCTTCAAAATTGTGCTAAGAACTTTTTTTTTCAAAAAGCTGAAACCCTTTTTAACTCTTTAAAGTAAAAAAACACTTTAAAGCGCAATAAAACAAATATTGTTATATTGGAAAAAAACAATCTTAATAATATCATTAGCTCAGCAATTCTTAAAAAAAAAGGCAAATAATAACTTAATTTTGCCTTGATCCATTAAAGCAATCTCTGATAGTTACAACAGGATTAGCTTCAAAAGTTACCAAAGTGTTATACATATTTCAATTTGTCCAGGATTAACATATGAATAATAACTTAAATATCTAAGCAAAGAGAATATATATTGAATCATACAATAACAAAGGTTAAGTAAGTGAAGTAGACCTTGTCAAAAGGAACAAATGCATGCTTGTTTGAAAACCCAATGCCATTCCGCACTCCTATTCCACACAAAGGCCCATTTTTCTTTAGCCAACCATTGTTTACGCCTCCACTTTATCCTTTGTATTTTCCTCTACCCCTTCCCCTTCCCTTCCCCTTCCATGCCTCCCTCTTCCACCTACTGCTATGTTCTCAAAATTTTGCGATCGATTCAAGGGATTAATTGAACTGGTTTTGTCATGATTAGCATGCTCAGGTTCAACATTTTCATTATACAAAAACTGAGGCTCTGAATTTTCAGCTCTTGGAGCATTCTACATAGATAAAGTAAAAGCAAATTAAATTAGAATTTTGTATAATACACATGTTCAGTAAAAGTAGGTCCAACAATCATTACAAAACAAAATACCTATTTTACAATATATTTTTTAAGCTTCCTATTAGGATGAGGGGGGGAGGGGGGGGGGGGGGTTGC
>JANKOE010000002.1:34065648-34084465 GCA_026284465.1 Erythroxylum citrifolium | reverse complement strand
GAGAGAGAGAGAGAGTGAGAGAGAGAGACGGGTGGGTGGGTGGGAGTAAAATGACGTGAAAAAATTGTCCTTTCTGCAAACATTCAGAACACATCAACAGATATTAAATATTACAAGTATGTCTATGCCAAATTGACCATGACATTTGTTAAATATAAGTAGACAATCAATAGATTTAAGGTCGCAAACAACTAACATGAAAAAACTACACAACAAACAATGAACCTGACAAGACAAGTTCCTATTAACATTACAAAGTGTCCATAGCCTTTATGTAGATCATTGAAAAAAAAACCAATAAAATTAAGCATATATATCAAGTAAGAACCTGCTCATTGAGTTCTTCATATTTTTTCTCAGCTTTTTTCTTCGATTCCTCAAGCAACAATTTCTCAGTTTCCCAGTTACTCTTCAGTTCATCCTGTAAGTTATATAAGAGAAAAAAAGAAAGAATTAACAAAAGTTTGCAGACAGATGTTTGAGACTCGATGCAGGGGCAAGTGTTGAACACTCAAAAGTATATAAACACATGTTTTTCTATCCATCAGTAGCAAAAAAGAGTACAAGGTAAGAATTAACAAAAGTTTGTATAACTGACATTTGAGAATCGATGCAGAAATAAGTGTTTTGAACACTCAAAAGTAAACAAACACATTTTTTTATCCATCAGCAGCAAATAAGCGCACAAAGTAAGAATTAACAAAAGTTTGCAGAACTGACATTTGAGAATCGATGCAGGAATGAGTGTTTTGAACACTCAAAAGTAAACAAACACAGTTTTATCAATCAGTAACAAATTCAACAAAAGTCTGATCTGAACAATATATATATATATATATATATATATATATAGATATATAGATATATATACACACACACACACAATATGAAAAGAATAATAAAGAATCTGCATCCTGGATAAAGGCTTCGCTGAACAGCTTAAAACCTCTTCGCTCAATGATTCTTGATATAGTATTAAAACTTTAACTGAGAGGCCTCAAGTTAGATTGGGTACCCTTGTAATGTGTCCAACTTTTAGCACAAGATATGGTGAGCTGTGGTTCTTGATGATTAACCCTAATCAGCTTCTATGCAAGAACAGTCACAAATGATCAGGCTTGGGTTTCATCCAAACCTTAAAAATTTTGGTACAGCCAAAAGAGGCATGCAATATTAACTTTAGAAATCATAGACAAAAGATAGCAGTTACTGAGAATTAAACATGTCAAAGGAAACAAGTAAATGGTAGGGAAAAATGAAGCTGAAAAATGAAAAATATAACCGCGAAATAATGTTTTCAACGCCAAGGAAAGCAGTTAATAAGCTCCATCAAATGTAAAGCAAAGTTACATTTTCACTTTTCAGTCCATCTGCCAGTTTGCGCATATCAGATGCTTCCTTTTGTAAAGAGGCAAAAGCTTGCGAAGTTTTTGCCAATTCCTGGATTGTCTCAGATTGTAAAATGACCTGACAACGACAAAGAACAGTTCAAGATCACCACTCAGTGCAAATTTAATTTGTGACTATAGTGAATAGTACATATGATTCTCCAACAAATGTGTTATAATAAATCTGATAGATTTTTTCCAGAAATTATCAACTGTTCAAAGAGAATTGAAACCCTAGATCTTTTCCATCTATGCAAGGACAATTTGCGATCATCATTAATTACAAGAGTGTGTCTTTATGTGGTGAACATTTCAAAAGAAAATAGTTAAACCTAGGTTTAAGACGGAGGGTGTCCTTTTGGACTAACAGTTCTAATCTATGAAACTACATGGCCTAGTCAAAGCCTAAATATGTACAGCTTTGAGATATCAACCCGCTTTAAATGCAGTTAAAAGTTTAGTGCCTCAATTCCAGCAGTTGTACTGCTTAAATAATAATTATTACACTATTAGTGTAAGCTTAAAGCACACAATGCTTAGTCGTACTACTAAGGGAAACATTGGAAACATTTTGACCTGTCTTTCATAATTGGCTTGAGCAACCTGCCAACGCTCATGTGCCTTCTCCAAATCATCTTTTAGCACAGAGATTTGAATTTCCAATGTCACAATTTGTGAACTACAACAAAAGGGCAAAAATGAGAGACCTTAAGCAATATAAAAATCAAAACATAGTGCAGAAAGCATAACTTACGTCTTTCTCGAGCTTTCGTCCTTCAAACCAGTGATTTCTGCAAATGTAGAAGCCAGAGCCTCTTCTTTTCGTGCTTCTGCAGAGGCAATCTCTTCATTCTTCAAATTCAATACCTTTTCAAGTTCTGAAACCCTCTCTTTGAGTGCAAGACGCTCAGCTTCTAATGATTCTTTCAACTTTTCAGACTAGAAATTTTTTTTTGGAAAGTACAACATGAGAAGATATATCTGTGTGCTGTCCAACCAAATTCATGCATGGGGCAATAAAGGGAAGTCCTAAGCTACAAAACATTGGGAGTACCTCAGCTTTGAAGTTCTCATGGGCAATTTCCATCTGCTTTAACGCAGCTTCATTTACCTCTGCTATACCTTTATACTGCAAAGTAGCACATAATAACGTCATGTTAACATGCACTGATATACAAGTGTTTTCTTGGTGAAAGAAACGCACCTGCAGCATGTGTTCTTTGTTGGCCTGTGCCTCCTCTTTTAATTTTGCAATTTCCTCCTTAGCCATAAACAGATCCGTTACAACCTTGTGAAGGAGAACCCAAACCACAAATCAGATAGAGATACTGACAATCAAAACAAGAAAAAAGTATCACCAGAGGCAGGATTCATAAGATCTACCTCAAGAAATTACACTTCCAAATTGGACAACTTTCAGCACGAAACATTTGAAAGAGATAATACTGACACTAAAAAGGCATTTTTGTATCCAAGATGTTCAATTACCTACCATCAATAACAGTTCTCATGTAGCCATCACCATCTGACTCATAATATATCAACTACCAACATGCAGCACATAGCCGCCACAAATCAGGAACAAAGCTCAAGTCCAGCAAATCGTAAACTAATAGGCAAATTATTCTTAATTTTGTATAAAAAGGATCATCAAAGAAATTTGCACTGAACAAATGTAACAACCAGCAGCCTAAAATGAAGATTAATTGCATGATCTTCTCCCTTGGTTCAGTTTCAAAGTAAAAGGCAGTTAACTAGTAATATGCACCATCATCATAAACAGCATTTTATGGAAGCTACAGTTTCAGAGAATTTCACTGACCTCTGTTGGTGAGACAGAAGAAGGCGGCATAACATCATCATTAACAATCTGCAATGATAGGTTGAAAAAGAACAACAAATGTCATTTAGAATCATACTTAAACCAGGACAACAATACACAAAAGTACATAATTATTGTATTAATTCAGTAATATCCTGTCATCATGTAGCATGTAACTAGCTAGGACAAACAATACACACTGCATCACCAAGTTATATATATTATCACCATGCATAAAACTGCACATTAACTTCAAGGAATTTGTAGGCTTTTGATTGAACCCATTTTGAAAGAGAAGTTAAAGGCCATCCAATGTTCACTAGACAACAATCTATAATCGAAGGTCAACCTACTTCCATTCATTTAATGAAGTGTGCAACCATTTCATTCTTTCAAATGATGAAAAACATTTTTACACAAGCACAATCAAGTTCTCAGATATCTATTTTACATTGTCTTATAATCGCCATGTCAAGAGACATAGAGGAAGAAAAGAATAGGTCCAAATTTGGTAGCTTTTACCTTTTCATGTCCCAAAAAGAAAATATTATTTATATGCAATCATTGATTGATGTAAATCTAACTGTCATTCAAATGTAGCTATCAGTAACATTTTTCAGTAGTAATGATGTGGAATTTTAGTCATCACCTCAACTGCCAAAGTTGTAATTAATTGTTGTTGTCTCTTATATCTAGATGGAAAATTAAACAATAATATGTGTTTATATTTGACTGATGCACGTACCAATGTTTCATGCTTTCTAATGAAAAATGTAATCGGTCCACCACATACTGTATCATTATCCCAAACAAATCTTTTGCTTCAATTTCAGGTTAGGTTGCCATTGGATAGAAACCCTTTAACATTCTTGGTTTATTTTAGCAAAATAAAGAAATGAACATTATTTTTGTTTTCAAATTTCCAAATATGGCAACTGAACCAACTTGTGTAGAAACCCAGCAATATACACACACATAAATCACATAATCAATTATTGTTGTAGGTTGAACAGAGGACATTCTAATTATTTGATAAAGCTCATATAAGTCGTAAATCTATGGCTGCTCTTGTGCTGGGATCCAGGATTAGGGATGGAATTTATAGAATAAGGAATTAATACAAGGGATGGTCTAGAAATCACTCCAAGGGTATCAAGAACTAGGAATCACACACAGGATTTGAAACAAACAGAACTATTGGAATTACATCAATAGTTTCTAGAAATCACTTTTAGAATTTAGGATTCACCCCTAATTATAGAACAAGCACTCTCAAAGAAAGAAACCCTCACTTTTAAAAAATCATTCTTCTCTTATTCCATGAATGTTGAAACACACACACACACACACTCAAATATCGGAATTCTGAAACCCTGACCTAATGTATGGAAATTCTAACATTCATTTCTGGAAGAGATATAGAATCCTCATCTAACAAGAATCCATATTATTCCTTAAGTAATAAGAACAAACTAAAATAGAAGTATTTCAATTCCTTTCTAATAAGGAAAATTAATAACTAGCAAATAGTATTAATCTATTCCTCATTACTTATCCTGCCAAATGAGTATGGTTAGACGTCCCGAATATTTAGGGGTTAATTTTGCACCTCTGCAGTCGTAATGCCTTGATATTCTTAGATTTTACTTTATCTGGCTCCATAAACAGGCAAGGCAACTAAGTAACCAACAATTTGCCAGAGAATATTTTGGCTTAATACGATTGCCCAAATCTCATGATGTATCAGGTTGTAGCATCCCTCATCTATTATTGAACCTAAGATTAGCTTGACAATTGTGTTTTTACTCTTCAGTCTTTAGACCTTCAAGATATATAGCCATTTGGGTGAAAATATATGCTCCAAATCAAATTAAAGTTACAAATACTTCATAACTGTGCTCAGAAAATTTTCAAATTCTGATAATCACAACTAATTTTAGAAACTTGTTGGTAACTAGAACTATGTCTTAACAATTAATATACAAAGAAAACCAAGTCAAATAGATGTGCTGCATTGCAAAAAGAACGTGGTTTCAACAAAACAAAATTTTATTTTATTTAGTTATGGGGAATGTCTTGACATGCATACCTTATTATCTAAACTCCCGATCTTCTTTTCCACATCCGAAAGCTTGGCCTGATATAACATTACCAAAACGAAACAGTTAGATACTATGTTAGACAACCAAGGAAGTTTTTATATTTCACAGTATAAATAAGCAAAAGCAAAGGAGGAATCTCTAAAACCAAGGGATAAGATTTTGAAATCAATGAACCTCAGGAATACGTAAGTTTTTTACACTTTCACAACATAAATAAGAAAAAACAAAGGAGGAATCCCTAAACCCTTGGGATAAGGTTTTGAAATTAATGAACCTCAGCAATACTGGCCCTAGTCTCGGCTGCCGAAACAGAACGCAAGGCATTAGCCAACTCGTTCCCCATTTCTTCAACTTGTTTCATTGCATTCTTCAAAGTCTCTGCACGGTCAGATGAGAGAGCTCTTACATTGTCCCGTTCTTGTTGCAGTTGTTTCTTGGCATCAGCCCATTCTCTCTAAAAGTAAAATTTAAGAAAAGGAAAACAAATTTTCAGTATCACCTTGAATTATTTTATCATACAGATAATTATCTTTGTCAGAAACAGGTTTCTTAACCAAACTCTTGCAAACTGTAATCATAACCCAAAATAAAAAACACAATTTAAGAAGATTCTCAGAAGTTTAACGAGTAGGAAATCAAATAGTATTTTTTTTAGAAGTAGGTTAATCAATGATCTGGGACTCAAAATAAAAGACCAGAAAGACAAATTTTCTTTGTACAACTTTCAGCAAAATGAAATTACATCTGGCGTGCTTAGTCTAAAACCATTAGGTTTGCAATTTTTTATGACATGAAAAGGCAGTATGGGTCAGTAACAAATCAAAACTTGCCTCGATTTGTTTAATATATTCCTCCTGTTTTCTCCTTTCAGCAGCTCTTGCTTCCTTCAAAAATTAATAATGAAAAAGAAGATAAGTCACATTGTGGTATGAGTTCTAGACAATCTAATCACACATAAATCAATCTGAATGATACCTCACGAACCACCTCAGCACTCTGGATTGTATCCAAGCTGGCCTGCACCCACAGTTATAACTATGTAACAAAAAGTAGAACAATTACCAGAAAACTAGAATTCGATGTATCTATATAATGTCCCAACCTGTAGTCGATAGATGCGCTCCGACAAACTACGAACTTCATCACAAGCTCTTTTTTCAGCATTTGATAGCATATCTTTTTCATGTTTTAGGACAGATACCTGATAACAAACATTATGTAAAGAAACAAATACAATGACTAATTCAGCAGGTCCAAATAATAGTATTTACCTCCATAGATAATTTCCGGTAGTTCTCCTCAGATGTCTGCAAAGTCGAAGAATTTTCACGTAGTTTTCTTTCATATTCAACAATCAACCGTGAGAGTTCCACATTTCTAGCTCTAATGCCGGTGAGTTCATTTCTCTATATACACAATCATTAACACATAAATTATACCAATTGGATTTCAGTAAATGGACAAACGGAAATTTTTTGGGTCATTAAAAAATTCACCTGGTGGTCAAATTCTTTCTTAAAACTATCTAGTCTCTCATTTGCAAATTTTGCATCCAGAGCCAACTTGTCACGTTCTGATCTTAATGATACAATATCATTCCTAACAACAAAACTCAGTAGGTATCAAATATACCAGCATACATATCATTGACGACAGCTGGTACACACAGAATAGAACTAGCAAAATAGTCAAAAGTCAAGCATGTATGGAAGCTTTCTGCAGGAATGTTCGCCTCACATTTTCAGTTGAGTGGTTACAGGTTGCATGTGTGTGTGTGTGTGTGTGTGTGTGTGTGTGTGTGTGTGTGTGTGAGAGAGAGAGAGAGAGAGAGAGAGAGAGTACAATGATCTCTAATCCAGATCAGAAAACTTAGCAACTAAACTAAAAGTTCATAAGATGAATATTTATAAGCAATACAGTAAGAATACACTACTACCCACCATCAGGAAACATAAAGAAAAAAAGTGGGAAAAACAAACAAGAAGTTTACCTATATTTATCCAGTTCTTCTTCAAGGGACCTCAGTCGTTCAGCAGCCTTTTCTTGTGCCTTCTTAGTAGCTTCCTGGATTGAATTAAGCATGGAAAATGGTTGCATGTCAAACTGGATTGATATGATGGAAGCATCAATATTCCAAGGAATAACAAGAAAAGCCCAGCCCAATCAGACCTGTGATCCTTCTAGCAGAAGGAAGAAGTCCTTCTTCCCGTTCTCTGAAACTGTGAAGTAACAAAATCAAGTCAAAGCATGAAAATGAAAAGAGATAAGATTATGACACTGATGAAATATGAGCTCCTGTTTATTCCTAGGAGAAAATCCAATCCCACCTCAGTAGATCTTTCCACATTTATTCCCAGTCAGTACTAGTTATACCAAATGTACCTAGACTATTTTCATCCTACTGGCAATAAGAAATCAGCAAAGGGATATCAGCATGCAACGGAACATTGTGAATGAGATTAGCTGCAGAACCTGTAATTGTGTCTGAAGAGGACAAATGAGAGGCATGAAGCTTGTGTTCCTCTTCATACAACCTTTTATACATTGCGACCTATGTGAATTAGAACACAATGTGAAACAATGTTAAAGTACATATATGAAAATAACGACAATAAATTGGACAGGACCAAGCAAATATCATTTAAGAAGATTACAGAAGTATGAAGCGATTCAATCATCTGGCCCTGTTCTTCAGCTCTCTGCAACACAGCATCAACTTTAGAAGCTGCTTCATCAGTATGTTTCCGAAGCTCCATTTCAAGTTTTTCCTGCAGTTTAGTTGCAAGCATTTTGACTGAAAATTGTCTCTTACATGTAAAAACTACACAATACCAACCAAAGAGAAAAACTAAACATTTTTCTTAAGCACCTTGAACTGCATCTCTGAATTTTCGATCTGATCAGAGAGGGTGCGCACTAGTCTCCTTAGCTGAACATTCTGTTCAACTAATCCGTTAATATCCTTGAAAGTCAGCTGTAAAAAATAGGCCAAAATAACACAATGTCAACAATCCATTTGATAATCTTATCTTAACTTAAATGTATTCAAGCGAATCAATCAAGCTGTGATAAAACAAAAGGAGAAACATACAAGTCGTTCTGAAATTATTCTTTCAGTAGCTGACTGTGTATCCAACTCAATAGCAACTATTTCAGTATGATCATCGACTTGATCATGCTCCACAGAGCCACAGTGAACTTGTATATCACGGCATTCCTTAAGGAGGACAGTCACCTAAAACAACCAACAGAGTCAAGTGATAGGTCCTGTCAAGCACAACATATAATAAATGCTAAAAGTGCAAAAAACTGGTGCTCGCATGTTAATTTGGGATGGCATTTTACATATCCCTGAAAATATATTAATAAAGAAAGCAGCAACTGACGAATTAGCCTTGCTCATTGTTTTAGCGGACACTATTGTAAATTCGAATTGGATTTAACATCACAGCAAGATAATAGCATCAAATAGAGCAAGAAGGATTAACCACTATATGGAAAAGATCAGCCAAAACACAACAAATTGTTCAATACATCCATGCATTTATGTCAGTGCATTTTATTTCAAGCAAAACACTATTTCTGATCTTTCCCTAGTTGACAGAACTTTCTATGCCATCAAATCTGGAATGCATCAATTTTACAGTTATCTACTGGCTCTGGTGTCCAAACAATATAGAATGCCAAGCTGAAAATAATACACAAGGCAAGCTCTGTATAAATTACGACCACAATGTAACACCAAGGTGGCCTAGTGGTGATGAGAAATCTCATCCACTACAAAGGTTCCAAATCCTGGGAGGAGATTTTCAGGAAAAGGAGAGGAGTACCCACTGTTATATAGCCCAACATGCCTAACAGACCCAAAATAACAAAAGTCAACAAGACAAGCCAGAAAACAAAACTAATCCGAACCTGTTTCTGAAGGTCGTTGATCTCCTTCTGAGCAAAACTATATTCACGTTCATGCCTCCTCAACTCTGCCTGCAAAGAAACATGATCTTTTAGCAACAGAAAACTAGCTACCAACATAAACATACAATCAAAATTATGTCACATACCTTCAATTCTTGATTTGTTTTCTCTAAATTTCCCCATTCAGAAATTGAGTGCTGCAATTTTTGGTTGATAACAGAGTATGACTCGACCATTCTTTCATATTCAGCTGCAGAATCAACACTAAAATGGTCAAGAGAATATGGGTGGAAAACAAACAGAATCAACTTCATCAAGCCACCAGCAATTGTCTGGACACCGAGCAAAAAAAATGACTACGCAACACAAAATGGAGAAACATCATCCTTCAGTATACCTTCAACACAATCTCCAATAGAAAATTACTAAGTTCTCAAAATATACAATCTAACCATAACTGTTTTTTCATAGAAGTGTCAAATTATCAGGTCTCACTTCTACATAACATAACTGCTTATTCTCCTCACAATTCACTAGTTTTTTTTTTCCTTTTTCAATCGCTCATGCCCTTGAATAACATTAATAGTTAACAAGGACTAAAACTTCTGAAGCATCTTTGCATTTGATGAAAATAAATGAAGAAGCAAAATCTTACAAATCTTCTAGCATAACAAAAAATTGAAAAGGTAAAACTGAAAAAAGAAACAAGTGGCATCAAAATCAAAATTGAATTTCTTTCAGTCAATTCAAACATATACCTCTTTCATCTAAAATAATTCCAGCTTTCTCCTCGAGTTCACATAAGACCTGCATTATGAAATCATCTTCTTAAGGAATCAAAAGTGAAGTAAGAAAAAGATGAATAGTACTCAAAGTGAAGACCTTTGAAAACAGGGAAGATGATAATTATCTAAACAGGAAGAAAACCAAAACACAAATAACATCAATAAAGTAGCAAGACGACAAAAAAAACACAAACTAAAATTCTCTTACTACTGGATGTTAACACCAACAAATACTACAAAAATAGGAAGACATACCCGCTGGAGAATTGCTTCAGACTCCTTCCTTCCCAATTGCTCATGCCGAAAAGCATCAACAGCTTCTTGGTATTTTGCATACATTTTAGCAAGCTAGTAATCAAAAGCAAAAAAATCAAGATAATGCAGTCACAAGTGCAAACACATCCTATTGAAACAAGTCCAATTGAGAATAACTCACACTCCAGCCATCTCGGAGCAGAGATGCAGCTAATGCAGTTCCTGAAACACCAACAGGAATCTTGGGGACAAGCATTCTGCTTTCATCACCAACATCATTTGTTTCATTCAAATCTGTCCATCTGCAACATGAAAAAGTATTCTCAACTAAGTTGCATGCCTTATTGACAGGTTACTGCCAAAATAAAAGGTGAAATGCAAGTATAAGAGTGGAAATATTTTTGATAAATGAAGATGGGGCCCCCATAATTAAAAAATAGGAACTAAAGAAAACAGGGAGGATAAATTCGAGAATTGAGACTAGAAATTGGTGATAACATGAAACAAGATATAGAACATCTAACAAAAGTAGGAAGTTAAAATTTTTAAGTGGTACCATATGATTCTAGCCAATGGATAACATGGTTCTATTAGAAGTAAAACTAAACTCAGTGTTAGAGATATAGAAATATAAGGAAATATCAAGCAAGAAACAAGTACATCCGTGTAAAGATGGTGGCTACCATTGAAGCATTCAAGATGGAGCGGCCACAGTCAACATCATACCTAATAAATAGCTATAACTCTTCATAGATGAGGAAAATGAGAGAGAAGAAGCCCAAAAAACATGGAGTGCCATAACAAAGAGATACACTATGTTCAGCTCTCGTTAATAATTTCTCTAATAGACTAAAAGAAAAGGAGTTGTGTCAAAATAAATTGGAATAAAATTTCCATGTCCTAGTTGAGACCGATAAACCAATGCCATCATTAAGGTCAATAAACTTAGGTAGAAGTAATTTCCACTAACAGGTAAAATGAGATATGAATAACCAAATCATAGTAAGAACAACACTGACATACATTTCCTAAACATTCACTTTTTATTCCTATAGCTATACCTTTCCATGGAGAAACTACCGAATGGAAGAAGCTTTAGCTCATAGGCTTTCCTACTACTTTCAACCTCAGCTTCACACCTTTCAAGTTTATCTTTCAAGTCCATTGCATCCTGCAATTCACCAATAAAATTAATCAAATACCAGCAAGAAACAAAAAAAAATTGAAAGAAAACAGATCTCTTCAAATTTTTGATAGAACAACATCCCAATGCTCAAGAGAGTGAATTGCAAAGACCAGCCTTTCAGAAGATAAGAAAAGGCAACTTTTTTCTAAAGAATTGTGCTGAGAAAAGGAAGAAACCTAGAAATCATCAACAAGAAAGCGATAAGCTAACTTGTCCAATAAAACCATAACTTTGGAGCAAGCAAACATGATTCATGGGTATTATTCCAACACGAAACAATAAAACAAGACACAAAAAATCATTTACATGCTTGATAGGAGTCACAAAGTAGAAAAGAATTAAATTCTTTGAATCCAGTGTCATTATGTATTCTACATATTAATCAAAATCTCTTTATATCATTCCAGTTTTAAAAAATATTAACACTTTAGGAAATCTAACTAAAATGAAAAAATCTTGTGTGATTCAGTGGTCAAGCCATACGTAGTATAGTTACTAATTCTGTTTAGACTCTTATGTTTTAAAGGGCATAGATATAATTTCATTTCTTAAGATGCATACCAGACACAAGAATTAAGAAATTGAATTCCATCAGTTTTTACAGATACTGAACAAGCTGTCATACTAAAAGAACCTGTTTGCAGATATGTATAAATCAAATGTACTGACAGACCATACAGCTTCAAATGTGCAAAAGATTGCAATGAATCTTTCTAAAGAACCAAAAAGGCAAAAACTAATATTTGAGATTGAAATTTTATTACTTTGACAACTTTTTCGATGTTGCCAATAAGATGCAAAAATGTGTTATTTGAGGATAATAATCACAATCTAAGACACCATATTTTTAAGAACATGTTGGACAAAGTAAGTTTGAAAAGGAGCCATTAAAAGAGATAAGTATCTCTTGTTCTATTTTTTATTTTTAATTAAATGAAGACAAAGATTTGAATTGGAATCAAGAATTATATGTTTTTAGATGCGTATAAGAATTTCTTCACAACCAGTCAGTGAACAATGAAACTATTTACAAGTACCGGAATGGTCATTCTCAACAATAACAGATGCTGCATACCTTCTCTAGTTGTTTCCTTGCAGACACCTCCTTCTCAAGTCTTTCTTTGTAATCATTTTCAACTTGACTCAAATGACTCTGAATGTAATTGCCACCAAATTACCAAGAAGCAAAAGAAGTTTACTCAACCGTTCATAGAGAAGTTTTAGAAAGAAGAAATAATTAAATTTAAAGAAGAAAAACTCACTTCCAAAGCTTTGATCACACCCTCAAGCTCTCCAGCCTTCCTAGACCATTCTTCGGAACTTTCCTTATATAATTCAACAAGCTTATTCACCTAAAGTAATAAGGAAATTTCAAGGATTAATATAGGTCAGCATTTCTATTAGCAACACATTGATGTTTACAAGGACAGGTGAAACAATAATGCAGTGAAATGATAAAGTACCTGCTAAACTGAATTGCAATCATGCAAAAACAAAGAGTAAGCAGCTTTTTCATTAAATAACATGACTAAGATTTTGAAGTGGACAAGTATTAACCGAAGCAGGAGAAAGAACAAGAAATAAAGTGCAAATCATAAATAAGAAACTGGTTCATATCCCCAAAACTGGCATAGAAACATGTTTGGATCAAGAAAGCAGGCTAAGGGAGAGTTAGTTAAGATAGTTTGGCCATCTACAACAGATATTTGTTCATTTTTGTGATAAAAGAATAGTCAAACCAAACCAAGAATTGTAAAAGCTCTCACATTATCATCACAGTAGTTTCCCATGAATTATCCAATATTGAAGAAAACAAATGCACAGTCAATTTGATGTAAATTCTGATTGACTGAAGTAGAGTTGTGTTTGTTTCTATAACCAAGAAGTAAGAACTCATACAGCAGTTCCCGCTGAATTATTCTGATATCTGGAAATAGATCAACATAGCCTACTTTGATGGATTAGAAGTCTGGTTGAATGAAGTAGACTTGGTTACCTCTATGTGAATATTACTCAACTATCTCCAATAATCAGCAAGTAAACATACATGTCATTCCATAACTAGAACTGCCTCTTGCAACCTCTTCCTCTCCCTCCCAGATTTTAGTTCCCATAGAGGAAGTATCTAGCAGAACTGATATTCAATATGTCCATTGATGGAGTATAGGAATAAATTCTGATTTTATGGTTTGTTTGCTGGACACAGCTCATGTGTTCTGTTCACATATGCAATATAATGGTCTGTTGTGGGTGTTATATTCTTTACTAGTCCACTTTGGTCCTTTTCCTTTAATTGGCAATTCTCCTTGGAGTTGAATTTCAACAAGATTGTCTTAAGGTTTCCAAGTTCCAGTTAGAACTCAATAAACATTAATGGAAAAATTAAAGTTAAATCCTTTTCCTAACTGGATTAATTGGGCAAGTCCATATATTTTAATTGCACATGTTTTTAGATGCGTATGAGAAGTTCTTCACAACCAGTCAGTGTACAATCAAAATATGGTTTTGTTTGTTTCAAAACATATGACCAATTCCTCATTCTTATGACAAACTCTAGGAACAATTCCTATATCTATCCTTTTGTTTTACTTCCCAAAATACCAAATTTCAGCAAACATAAAATGACAAGGACTGGCAGCCCTCAATTTACAGTTTGTCAATGTTTTATCAAACAATTGGCATATTATTTGTCCATCCTACAACAATTTGGTATATCGCATCAGCTTTAACAATGTTTAAAGTAGAGCATATTATCCAACAAATACCGAAGGTTCCAATGGAAACAGCAAAACAAAGATGTGAAGCTTTACCAAGAGAGGGACGAAATTTGATGAACCAAAACAGAGTTGAAAGACATGATTTCACTGAAGATATCACTATCAAGGTACGTGTTGTGGTTCCTAAATTTGCGAGAAAGTTTGATCCACACATGTTCTTAGTTTAGACAGGAGCCTATTTTGATTGGTAAAACAAGTCAAGATCAAAAGGTACACTTTATAAAGATGATGTTGACAGGACATGCTAACATTTAGAGGAGTCGGTAGAAAATGGATGGCAGAGAACTAGCCAACCACCAATTGCTAACTGGAAGGGGAACAGATGAAGCTAAAGCTAAGAGAAAGGTATTTATGCCTTCCCATCACCAAGATGACCTCCAAATCAACTCATAACACTGCAATGAGGATCTCTGCACATTATGGAGTATAAGAAGAAATTCAGCAAAATTTTCATTCATTTCGATGGGATGGAGACTGACAGACAATTAACAGAAACAGCTTAAGGGCAGGAATTAGGAAATAACTAATTATGAAGGATTTGCAGCTTTTACTATGCTCATCATCTGGCTTCCCAGTGGAACAGTACTTATGGATGCCTTCTATCATAAAGTTGAAAAACCAATACGAATAAGCTCAAGTGTAAAAGGCACTATTAACATTCAGATGCCATCACCTATAAACCTTGATAGAACTCAGATACTGTTCAAACTAAAGGACAAAGCAAAGGAACTAATTGTTTTAGATGCAATGGAAGAGCTCATTATGCCTAGCAGTGCCCAACTAAAAATCTGCATTTGGAAAAGAAGGAAGAGGCGAAAGATTGTAAATAATTGACTACAAAGCTGAACTTGGAGAGTAATTAGGATCAGACTCTAGTGAAGGACCAGTACAAAGTTTAACATATATACTTACTGTTGAGAGTTCAGCAGAAAATCGCTCCTCATTTGCTGCTGCAGCATCTTTTGATGAGTATAATTCCTTCATTAAAAGCAAACAAATAGGTATTGATAAGACAACTTACCTTATCAAACAACATAGAACAAAAAATTTCAAGAGTAACAAATAAAATATCCCACCTCCTGTACAGATGTCAACTTCATCTCCAATTCCTTTACCCTCCCTTCATTCCACTTTAAAGAGCTAGTGCACTCAGTTAGCTGTTTTTCTGCCTATAAGAGTTTGCAGATCATTGGATGAAGAGGCATACTAGAGTAAAAGCAATACACTTGAAGAACGAAAAATTACAATGACGTAAGCACTTACATCTGCAAGTTTAGCAGACATATTTTCCTCAAGATCAGCATGCACCCTGCGTAACTCAATAAGACCATCAACTTTGGCTTTCAACTCATCGTTCAGCCATACATTATGCCTCTCAATGAGTTCCTTCTCCTGCTCACACCAAGATTTCCAAACATTACACCTTGAGCAATTGGAAGGGTACCATATCTTATCATAAACTTCATAAAACTAAAGGTTCCTCTCCAAATTGCAACTAGTGCACCTGATTGAATCACTTAAACAAGGGAAAAAAAGATCCAAGTCCTTTGTAGAGTATCAGATTATTTAATAGTGAAAGGCCTTCATTTGTTGTTTCCAGTAGTATATACAAATATGGAGACATTGTTTGTGGAACGAAAAAAAAAAAAGAACCTGTGAGAGACGAGTGCAGGTAGCTTGAGAGCGTGCCAACTCGGATTCAACTTCACATAAACGGGCCTCCTTCTGTGCTGCTCTTTCAGTCAAATTGACCTACGAATCCATAAATGAAAGGAGCGAGTTCATGACACAGTGTACGAAATGAAAGCACCAAGAATTAGTCTGCGAAAAGAAAAAGGAACAAACAATTTTGTCGAGATAGGCAGTGATAGTGCCATTCTTCTCACTAATCTCCAAATCTTTCTGCTCCACCAACTCTATCAACTGCCTCTTCGACTTGTGCAACTCTGATATCTCCATCGCTAACCTCTCTATCTCCCCATCCTTTTCAATCTAAACAAAAAAGAATAAAGAAACAAGTTTGCTGGTTCAGAATGAGAAAGGAAAGTGAAAGAGAGAGAGAGAGAGAGAGAGAGATAACGCAGATAATAATTACAGATTGCAAATGGAGCTGGTGCTTCTGAGACTGGAGCTGAGCGACCTCGGAGAGGCGATCGTCGAGGGAGGATTGAAGCTGAGAGGAATGAGATTGCATATTAGAGAATTCGGACGAAAGCGATAAGAACTTCTGCTCGAGAAGCGAGCAAGTCTGCTCAGCAGTGATGGAGGCGGCGTCTGCTGCGGCCTTGACGGTGTCGAGGTCAGTCTGCAAGGCTCTGATGAAGTCATCGGCCTTGGAGACAATGTAGGGGGCATCGTTGGAGTGGCGGGCGAGGTCTTCGTTGGAAATAAACAGGGGCATAGTGAACAGAAAGAAAAAATTGAAGGCTCTTTAGGTTATGATGTTGCCGTGTTGTGCCCTAACCTGATAATAATAATACAAAATGAAAAAGAAAAAGCAGAGAAAAAAGAAAGAAGAGGCGAGAAGAAATGGAGAAAGAGGAAGACCAGACAAGGAGCTGGGGGGTGGGAAGCAAATGAGAATTTGAACGCAACACAAACACAACAAATGGGTAAAAGCCCTACTTGCGCTCGTCTCGGAGACTTGGACTCCTCCCCCTGACTTCTGTAGCTTCTGTTACATAGATTACATGGAAAGACCGATTCCTTTTTTTGGGGTCCTTGGGCCTATTGAAATTTGGGCCACACCCTTCTTCTTCCCTCGTCATGTCTCTTACTCACTGTGTTTATCCTAGAATTAAATTTTTGAGACCATTATTTATGTATTACAAAATATTATAATTCAATCCATTTTCATAATTTATAAATTCATTTTTAATGGAATAGTTTTCAGAGGATAATAGTAGGAAATAAAATTTTCAACAAATTAATTTTCAGAAGTTCATACACAATAGTTATATATAAAGAATGCAATTCTAATTTTAAAATACATAAAACATTATAAAATTTCAATTTTACTTGAAATCTCATGAATTTGATTTTAATTTTGAAAAGTATGAAATAATTCTTCTAACCAAACTTCTCATCTCTAATACATTATACAATATATGAATCTTGAGAGTTATTTTTGTTATAATAAATTCGTATTTTCATAATTAAGATATGCTATTTATCCTTAGAATTTAATATGTTTATATCTTTTTACATTTTTATCAATAATTTTATAACCACAACCATTACTAATATTAAAATTTTGAAGTAAACAAGATATTGACCTGTAATTAATTTTAGTTAAATACAAGTATCAAAATATTTAAATTTAATCTCATGTTTCCTAAATTTAAATCTAAAATCACTCAATAAATAATCTCAAACACATAAGATCTAATTGAAAATACATTTAAGAAATTTGTAAAACATTTTGAATTATCAGTGATATAGTATGTTTTGTGGTGCTTCATGTATTTGAAAATTTAAAAGTTGGTATAAAATGTTAATTCTATAAATAGTAATGACATAATTTATAAGAAAGAGCAAGTGATTTAGTAATTATTAGTCTTCTAATACAAGAATTTTAAATACAAAGTGTAATATATTGGTTGGGGGTAGAAATAGGGTAGGGGTAGAAATAGGTCGGGCTGGGCCGAACCCACCCAGGCTTGAGCCCGACCCTACAACTTTTAACTGGGTCTGGGCTTGGGACAAATCTGAGGCCCGATCGAACTCAAAACAATCAAACTTGAACTTGACCAAGTCTGGGTCACCTGAAGCTTGACTTAGGCAGACTTGACCTGATTTTTTTAATTTTCAAATTAAAAATAAAAAATGACATCATTTTACGCAAAACGACAACGTTTTTGCCAAATTAAAAATAAAAAAACATCATTTTATGCAAAACGAAAACGTTGTGGTTATATCTACTAGGCCTCGAGCCTGGGCAGCTCGAGCTTCACTAGGCTTTGGACCTTGAATGCCAAATCTATATCATTTTACATAACACGACAATTTTTATAGGTATCGGGCCTCAATCTTGGGCAGCTTGAACTTCATTGGGCCTTAGGCCCTTGATTGCCAAATCTATATACTAGATTTCTCTCTTCTTATCTTCTTTCTTTATTTCTAGCTTTTTGGGGAAGGAACACCCAACCATTTTGATGCTGCTCCTAAACACCCTTACGCCTTTTGAGTCTAACAAAAGAGTCAAGGCCCTAGAATACCATTAAGAAGAGGTAGGTCCATAAGAGAGATTTGTTCCTAGTTTGATGTGAAATACCAAAGAAGAATGCTTATCTTTTTGAATAACTCATACTGATGCACAAGAATGCTTATCTTGGACTCTTTTACTTGACTCGTGCCTTCATGTGCAATAGATAAAGTGTCCCACATCTCCTTTGTTGTATCGCATCCATGCACTTTATCGTATTCGCTCCTACTCAGGGCACAACTCAAGAAGAACTTCGCCTTAGAGTTTAGTTGAAACTTTGCTTTCTGATCCGCCGTCCATCTGGCACGTGGAATAAGATTCCCATCTTCATCTACAGGTGTATAAGGTCCGCTTTCAATTATATCCCAAAGATCAATATGAGT
>JANKOE010000002.1:34050710-34065548 GCA_026284465.1 Erythroxylum citrifolium | reverse complement strand
AAGTCATTTGGGTGTCTAGAGAAGAAGTTATGGCCAAAAGAATCCAACATGTTCATATCTTTACTCATATTGTACATGCTTTGGCGCAATTGCTATAACTCTCACTACAGGTGTCAGATTGACTTCATTTATTGACTATTGGCAAGAGGACTTCTATATCTACAACTTTCATGAAGACCTCAAAGGCCAATTCTATCGTCTGACTTCTGTATCATCTCACTTTTGCATCGGCTCACTTTCTTTTCGTCTTAGTTCTATCGTCTCATTTCTATCGTCTCATTTTCATCATCTCATTTTCATCGTCTCATTTCCACCGTCTCATTTTCTACCGTCTTGTTTCTTTCGTCTCATTTCTTCCGTCTCATTTTCTTCCGTCTCATTTCTTCTCCAAAACGTCTCCACTTATAAGGGTCATAACTTTTTACTCTGATGTCTAAAATTTTCATACTATATACCGTTGGAAAGATAAAAGAAAGATCTACAATTTTTCAGAAGGCACTTTTAGTAAAATATGTTTATATCAATCCTAAATTTGCCCCAAAGTTTCGAAGACGAATTTTTCTTTCATACACCAACGTATTGCACCAAATTCTTAACTTCATGACAACTTTTAAGATTCTTAGAGATAGAATTGAAATTTCATGTCTTCATAGAAAATGTAGCCATACGTTTCTAGTTTAATCCAAATCAAGAATCATCTTGTTTAGATAACTAGAGAAAAAGTTATGGCTAACAGACCGAAGCACACTCAGTGAACATTTTCCAAATCACTACCAATCTTGTTTCTAAATCTTTCCTTATCACAACTCATACCAAGATCATTCTTCCTACTCCTTCTACTCCTCATGTTCAATAAAATCACATTTAATATCATTTATACCCGGAAGTTGTCAATGAATGCATGTACCACTTTTTATACAAAAACATTCAGTATTTATGTGCATATACGCTAACATGATGCATGAGCAAGAAAATGCATTGTCTTAATTTCTCTTTAAGCTCACATGTACTGAAATTTCAGGTCCTAACCCTTAATATGGGGACGGGATTTTACAATTAGAATTTACATCTAGGTGATGCTTTTTAGGCTTACTATACAACCTACAAAACACAAATAGGAATGTTTCTTTACCAATTGGTTTTTGGTAAAGCTTGTCATTTATCCATGGAGATTGATCATAGGGTTTATTGGGCAGTGCGATGTTGCAATATAGATTTGACAAAAGCTAGGCAGCTAAGGAAATTACAATTATAATAACTAGAGGAACTGAGGTTGGATGCTTACAAGAATTCGAGATTTTATAAAGAGAAAACGAAATTGTTTCAAGATAATATGATCTTTAGCAAGTAATTTAAGGTCCGAAAAGAGTGTTATTATGTAATTTCGATTAAAACTTAGGCGAGGTAAATTACATTCTTGATGAATTTGTCCTTTGTTATCACTAATGTATTTCCTTATAGTGCAATTGAAAAAAGAGTTTAGACACCAAAAAATCTTCAAGGTGAATGGACATAAATTGAAACCATTATTTGAGGATATGATGGATCTTAATTTCAGATTTCCCCAATATGTAGAAGATTGGGAAGAAAAAGCCTCGTTGATCATAATAACATTAAACAATTGCACTCTTTGGGAGACAATCCAAATATGATAATTTTTATTAGTTTCATTTTAATTATTTGTAAGTCTAATTTGTTTATTTCTGTGTAATTATTTTATTTGTTTAAAGGAAAATTAGGTCTTAAATATCAGATCTCGCTTTATTTAATTCAGCTTTTAGGATAAAAGACCCAAAATTTTATATTGTTAAAATTTACAAGGTAAGATTATGTCTTACATAACTTAAGTTAGGGTATCAGTCATCTTAAATTCTATAATACTAAAACTCATATAGTTTATGTCTTATTAATGTTAATGAATTATTTTATTTTATAAAACTTTTGATTTAAAAATAAATTTTAAAAAGAATAAAATGATGATATAAATAAATAAAAAAAACATTAGGTTTTTTTCTATATATATGTATATATATAAACTAAACTAATTAAAACATAAATTAAACCCTAACTTTCTTCTTTTCTACTTGTTTTCCATGTCCTAGGCTAGCACACCATCATCCTAGATGCCATACCATGCATCAACATTCTAGGCTAGCTCCACCGGCAATAACCTGTCCCAACGCGCCACACCTCACCTAAAACAGTAGTCCATAAGTCTTCAACATACAATCATCACTGGTGAACATGGAAGCTTTAAACTATAAGAGTTCTGTTGATATGTGCTTAATTTGTTAACACATTTAACCCTTTACACTTAGCGATTAATGATATGAAAATGCTTAAGATACTCACTATAGTTCTTATATGGTTTTAGGCAAATTTCAGAAGCAAAAGAACTAAAGTGAGTCAAAAGCACTGCATTTGAGTCATTTTTCGAAGATTCACAATCCTTTGTCTCCATGAAACAATAAGAAGAAGAAGGATTATAGCAAGATGAGACAAGAAAATGGATGAAGATGAAGAGAAAAGTCATGAGAATGCAAGTCACAGCCAAGATACTTTGTGCCATGGGCGTGACTAATGGTGCACGACCATGACACAATATGTCATAGCTGTGACGCACCTTTCATGGTGACTTAAAGTCACACCCATGACTCAACAAATCATGTCCATGACTCTCACACGTATGCTGCCTAAAACCCTAGTTTTTCATATAAAAAGATAGGTGATGGCAGACCAAGGATTTTAATGAAAGTTTTGGGGTGTTTTCGGTTAAAAGGAGGGAAAGTTTTGGGAGCCTTCGGGAGAGAAGAGAGTGCAATGAAGCTCTCACATATGGAGAGACATATGGAGGGGTAGCTTTCCCGACAGCAATTCGGAGGTGAAATCGACACTATGACCCGATTAAGTGTATTTCTCCTTGTATTTGTTGTTCTCTTTCTCTTATGGATTGATTATCTTATCCTTTGTTCAATATTTGGGTCTTATGTAAGAATGACTGAATGCTCTATTTGAGTATTTTTATGTAAGAACCCCTTGCTAGAATCGAATACAATGCATAATCATTATTTTTCTGATTCATTTCTAGTGACAAATGGTTCGTAACCATTAGGTATAACATAACTTAGGTTAAATAATCCGAGCTTATGAGATTATTCATAGTTGAAATCAACGTGATGACCTGGTTAAGTGTATTTCTCCTTGCATTTGTTGTTTTCTTTCTCTTATGGATTGATTATTTTATCCTTTGTTCAATATTTGGGTCTTGTGTAAGAATGATTGAATGCTCTAATTGATTATTTTTATGTAAGAACCCATTGCTATAATCGAATATAATGCATAATCATTGTTTTTCTGATTCATTTGTAGTGACTAATGGTTCGTAACCATTAGGTATAACATAACATAGGTTAAATAATCCGAGCTTATGTGATTATTGCTTAGATTAGTCTATTTTTCTCACTCATAAGGCGACTTTCTGATTAAACTTAACAAGTGTCTCTTAAGTTAACCAATAGCTAGGGTTAATTAACAAGCTCTCCTTAATTAACTATAACTTAAGGAAAAATAGAGATTAACAAAGCTTGTTGTTAATCTACGACCAATAGTTCAAAGAGAGATGTAAAGACATCAATTAAATTAAAAATATTTAATTAGGTATAGGCCGAGATTGAACCAAAGAATCGGGTCCTAAACAAATTCATCACTTTCATCGTTTTTTAACGTTTATTTAATTTGTTTTCATTAGGTTAATTTTATTTTATTTTCTTGTTTGATAAACCAACCAACCACCCCTAAAACCTAAACATTGATCAAGTTCATTTCATACTTTACACACACTCTCCATGGGATCGACCTAGACTCATCACTGCTACAGTATTAGGTCTAGTTTATTTTGACTAGCATTATGACGTGCTATCCATTTTTGGCGTAGTTCTTGAGGAGCAAGGCGTTTTAAATTCAACCTAGCAAACGTATAATAACTCCAACGCTCCACTTCATTGTATAAGACCAACACACATGCCGTACAACCAGGGTAGGAATAATGCACTCCATATTATTTTATGAAGCTTGAGTGTCTCTGATGTAGTAGGACCACCACACCTCCCCTACACAACAGGTCGAACCAGCTCCAGTATTCATTTATTAGCATTAAACAACAAATTCACCAAGCACATGTCCACCTCTTTGTTTTCCATTATTTCAATTGTTACTTTTCTTTAGTAGTAGTTTATATATTTCCTTATATCAATTTAATTATTTTCACTTTTCTTAATTATTTTCATAGATAATTACTTTCATTATAATTATTAATTATTAATTGGTTGCTTTAGTTGTAGTTTTTCTTGTTTATAATTTGTCGTAGTTATAGGACAAATAAGCAATAAAAGCTAAATCCATAATGAATGTAGTTTGAAAAAGGAGCCAAAATTGTATCGATACCAATGGGAAGCGAGTTTGGATAGTTAAAGGATGAGATTTATTAAGAAACAAAAAGAGATATTTATGTTATGTGTCACGTAACACCCCATGACCACCAACACTATAGTACAGTTCGTTTCAGATTCTCACAACTCAGGGGAGTCTTCTATTATATGATTTGTTTTATATTGATTATTTTTGTGGAATGTTAGCATTTTGTTCATACATTGGAAAAAAATGTATGATTTAGGTGTGGGGGAGAGTTATCGTCAAATAGATATCTATTTTTTATGTTAAATATGTGATTTTTTTCTTGGTCTCAAGAATACTACGATTCTTATGTTAATTATTCTTTATGGCAACCTCGATATTTTCTGATTTGTTCATATGTTGATTATTCCTCATGGCAATCTCAAAATTCTCTAATAGTTGTTTTGAAATAATCATTAAATTAAGATACATTTTTTGTTAAGTTTTAATGCATGTGAGAGATGAACATGATTAGTGTTTTTCATTAAATTACTTAAAGTATCTCATTGGTTTTTTTGAATAAAAATGTGCAAGACTTAAATAGATTTTGACACTTATATAAGCTTTTGAGATATGAGCACTTCATCACATTTGTGCTCATATATTTGTCTTTATGGTGTATATTATCAAACGCAACTTGTTTATGCCAGAACTCGCTTTGAACACATTTTGAGACCATATTATTGGTAAATCTAATGATAGAGGCACGTAAGATAATATTTTGACCTAGAAAATCCTACCATAAATTTTACCCTTAAAGAACCAATTTGAGCCTTGACTGTTCTTTTCTTGAATACTAACCTTATTACAAGCCACTTCTACCCTTCTTTTTGTTGACGTCTTTAATTATTTTAATCTCCTTAATTAAAGGAATTGTATAATGCTTATTTGCATTGAACTTTAACTATTCCTAAGAAAAATAAATTAGTTGACTCAAGTTGCATTATTTTTATTTTCAGGTTTTATAAAATGGGGAGAAGTATAGTAAAATATAAAAAATAAATCTCCTCTTTGACGTTCTTGTTTAAAAAATAAAAATATATAAAAGAAAAAGAAAAAAAAATAAAAAGGATGAGATGATTAAAAAATGTTATTTAAATCAAGTAAATTTTGGGACTGTTAAAACTTATGTAGATAAGTTTGTATGATTTGCTTCAGTTTGTTTATCCTAAAAACTTCTTTTTGTCATACCTTTTTACTAAATCATGTTACAACTCTTATCAAGTCCTTTTGATTTATGTATTAAATTCATTTTTTGTTAAGTGTTATAGATATGATTCTTGAGCAAACTTATGGAAATTACTTGATATGCTTTGATATGAAAGCTTAATGAACCCTAAACACTTTTTGTATACAAAAATATATAAGAGAGTGTTAAGTCTTGTTTCATTTAATTTTGAAGGAATTAGTGAGATGCTAAGTTTTCATTCTAAAAATGTGTCTTATTAGTGCGTGTGCTTAATCGTGATTTTTCAATATGTGTAAGTTTTAATATTTAACCTCGATAGTCCACAAGTGTACGGGTAGTACCTAAGGTGTCGATCCCACAAAGAGGGTTAATCTAATCCTAAAATCTAAGGTCAAACAATTCGTAGTAATTCAAAATATAACAAAACTAAGGCAAGAATTTAATTTAATCAAGTAATTCAATTCACGAGTCAATCACGAAATATTAACAAATTAGAAATTGCAATGCACACACTCAATAATCGACTTAAAGAACTACTAATTGAGATAATGGGGAATTTTTACCTATCTTTAGCACTAACCTAATCAATTATGAATTATTGGATCATTGGTCCTAGACGATCCTAGAGTTGATTACTTTCTCTTAATTTATAACCATTAACCTTAAGTTATAATAATCAGATTATGGAAAATTGCAATTTCTCAATTAACAATATATCCAAACCCTAATTAGATTTGAAGTTTTCCAATAGACTACTGGGAACCTATGTGGGATCTCTCTTCACATAATTATTGATTTGATTAATTTCTTGTTCTTATTAAATCACCTAACTCTCGTTAGCCCAATTTAATTTTTTTCATTCGATTTACCCTCTCAGTTTATTATCGAATTATGCAATCTCAGAAATCAATCACAATGAATCTAAATAACATAAAACAATCAAATTTTTATTAAATCAAAGGTAAAAACAACCCCAAGGTGAGTTTAGACATCCTCAACATTCACAAAATCTATTATCAATGGTTATTCCAATTCTATACATTAATAAAATTGAAAATACACCAGAAACAAAATCAGAATGTATGATGGAGGCAGCAACGTCGAGATACCTCATGTTCTGGGAAGTACTTCATGTCGGCTTCTTCTCTATGTCTCTCTTCCTTCTTCTCTTTCTCAATTTCCCGATGAACTCTCTCTAGGGTTTGTCAATGGTCGCTGATGCAAAAGCTCTTCTCCTTCTTTGTCTTATTCTTTATATACCTTTTATGTTCTAGGAAGCCTTAGGGTTTTTCCAGGGTTGAAAAGATCTGACAAATCCCTCGAAACTTGACGTTTTTAAGTGTCTGCACGTCTGCCCCACGATCGTGGGCTACATCTGAGCATTCTATCATGATTGTGCCAATCACCCCACAATCGTGGGCTGTGTCATGGGCTTATGTCACAATCGTGGCCTGTTGTGCCACGATCGTAGGTTGTTGTTTCGACACGAGTGTCTCTGAAGCTTCTTCGTTCTTCGATGTTGACTCTAAAACACTAATAAACATAACAAGGTACCTTAAAGACATAATAATTAAGCTCAAAGACTTGTACTAACCCATAAAAACACTTAAACACAATTAATTAACAAACTAACATAATTCTAACCTAAACATATACTAGACGATTAAGTTAACACTTAAATTCATATCAAATTAAAGCCCTAAAACATGGTACAATTCACACTTATCAACATCCTCACACTTAAACGTTTGCTTGTTCTCAAGCAAACAAAATAATAAACACACAAAATCACAAAGCATACAATGCAATAATGAGATAATGACTCCAACTTTGTGAAATAATAACTTTAAACACAATCATTCAAGCTATTCCAAATCATTAACATGCAAAATCTATGTCTAGGAGCTCTAGACTAAACATACATATTAATCAAAATCTCAAATGTCAAGTTATTCACCCTTTTCAATTGTACACACACATTAACAATTCTTTAGTCATTTAACTTTATAACTACGCCTAAGTACATTTTCATGGAAAGTCAAGCTATTTACAAGTTTAGTAGGTTTTATTAAAAAATATTTTTTTGGATATGGACCTAGTCTTTTACTCGGAGGAAAAAATTGGTGATGAATGTCAATTTGGTTACTCAACTAAGTCATGTTTTTAATAAGTTGCTTGGTTGAAATGTCATTATAGCCATTTGAAGCGGAGGCATACATTTGTGATTCGTGTCGATTCGATTACTCAGCTATATCACATTCTTAACTGGCTACTAGCTTTGTTCATAACCTGAAGGCCAACGGAATAGTTATTTATTTAAAATTAACAAACATATTTTTTTTATTTTGATTGCTTACCTTATTGCTTTAGCTACTTGTTTTCATGAAAAAATACTAGCAAAGCTACTTTATTCGAAAGACCTAAAATTATGAATGAATGTGACAGCTTCAAGGGTCGCAAATTCACACTAAATCCTAATTAACTTGCATATTTAGCCAAAGAATCCAATTCACTAATTTCGCGAGCTAATGACTCCTCACAATCTAATATACTATGTTTAAAATTAAATCAATTTCATTCCATCTAAGCCAATGACACATTCACACAATTCATGAAATGCAACCTAAAAAACTATCGCACAATATGTAAAATTCACACTCAAAGTAAAACACACATAACCCTCCACACACTTGAACAACACATTGTCCTCAATATGAGAGGGGCACACAAATACGCTAGGAGAAATAAAACACAAAATACGAAAAACATAAGAAGAAAATACTGATAAAAATGAAAAGAAAAGGACTAGAACACGAAACTGTTTATGGTGATAGAGGTGGTGATGGCGATAGTGTTGAGACCAAATCTGCTTGACTTCAAGAGTGTTTCCCTGTCTTATAAGTGATTCAAGAGAGTAAAAGAATTAGCAATCCAAACCATTCCAAATCATTCAAAACTTATTTTAGAATTTAAAACAAACCTAACTACACAACATTTTAAATCTAACTACTAAACGTGCTAATTTATGGTCATTAGCTTGACCTTCATCCTTTAAAACTCAACCATAATCAATTATGAGTGGCTTGCTTCCACCCTTGTCATTCAACATCAATTTTGTAGCCTATGAGTATGCTACAAATTGCAAAATGATCAGAAAGACAATATTGATGAAGTTGAGAAAACCAATTAATTTAAGTAATGTCCTTTTCACTAACAAACTATCAATAAAATTAACCGCGCGTCGTTACGCTAGTCAAAATAAAATAACTAAACTACTACTATAGTAGTGGCAAGTCTTGGCCAATCCCACAGAGAGTGTGTGTGAAGTTTATGGAATGAAATTAACCGGTGTTTAGGAAAAAGGGGGTTTTGGATTTTGAAAGAAGAAAATAAAATAAAACAAATTAATAAAAACAAATTAAAGAAAACATGCAAAAAATAATAAAAGTGGGAAAATTGGTAGGGACCCGGTTCTTTGGTTCAATCTCGGCTACACCCTAATTAAGCATATTTTATTAATTTGTTGTTCTTTAACCTCTCCTAGTAATTATTAATCATGGGTTAATAATTAACCTGAGTTTTCTCTTAGGTTTTGTTTAATAAAGAAACGATCGTTAATTAAATCTAACCACCAAACAACCTAGGATACGATCTCTAGATTTAATTAGGCAGTAGCATTACGAATTAAGAAAACCGATTAATTAAGGCACCAATCATGTACGATGTGTCATTTAACCTAGATCATGTTATCCCTAATGATTACGAATCATTAGTTACTACATATGAATTTCAACATAACAATTACGGATTATATCGAAATTATAGCAATGGGTTTGAAATTAATGATTCAATGAACGCATTAAAATCATCAATTCACAATACCCAACAGGTTCATACACAAATAACCGAACAATAACAAAAATCCGATTATCAATACACAATACCCAAATCAATTAATATAGGATAACACAATCAATTCCTGATGAGAAAAAGAAACAACAAAATAATAATAAAAATACTTAACCCATGTTGTTGGCGTCGATGTCACCTCCGAACTGACGATGGAATGCCTAGCCTTTCATGGGTCTTTCCCAAAAAATGCTTCAGCTCCATTCTAATCCCTAGCTAAATATCCATTAGTGTCTTCTCTCTTGGCAAGCTTCTTTGTTGCTGTTCACTGTGCACTCCTCACTGTTGCTTGGATTGGACAAATAAACTTGGTGTCCACTTAATTGTTCACTACCTCTCACCACGCTGGCCTAACTGCTGCCGCACCTGCGCTCCAGCTGCTGGAGCTTCACTAAGTTGCAAGCCGCAACATTAAGCTGCAGCCGCGGCTCTCCACTGCTTCACGCCCACGCTCGCGCTTCTCCTCCTGTGGCTGCTCACTGTTCCCTTTTTGATTTGACAATTTAATTTGCTACTCTTAAAACCCTGCTATTGGTGCTCTCCTTATGGCTGCGTTAAACACAGCGTCTCTCTACGTAACGCAAACACAGACAGCTTATGCGTTTAACACAAAGCTGCTAGCAGTTGTCGTTTTGTCTACTTTACACAGAAAGCTTGTGTGCTAGCAGCTGCCGTTTTTTCTGCTTTACACAGAAAGCAAGCTTGTGCATTTAACGCACAAATGCGTTGTGCACAATGTAGCTAGCAGCTGTCGTTTTGCTTTTTTTTCAGCAAGCACTTTTAATTCTCCTATTTTGATTTTTCTTGTCTTCTTATTGCCTCACAAAGACAAGTAAAAATAAATCTACAAAAAATGGCTCATTTGTTGTGCTTTCAACTCACTTTAATTTCTTTGCTTCCAAATTGTACCTAAAATCATATATAAATTAAAGTAAGTATCTTAAGCATTTTCAAATCATTAATCGCTAAGCATAAATGATTAAATATATCAACAATTAAGCACATACCAAAAATAGAGAATAACAAAACTCCCTGAATCTTCCATCAAATCCAACAATTTGTCCAGTAAGAAGGTGAGTTGCTCTCTTTCTTCCTTAATCACCTTCATCTCCTATGCTTCTTCTGCTTCATGAATAAAGACTTTCCTAGCTTCTTCAAACTCAATGTCTGTTGTCATTTGTTCTTCATCCTTTTGTTCTTTAGAAGATTTGAACACATCAATTATCCTGAATGAGCTACTATCCTTCAGATTCTTTAATACATCATTCAAGTTGAATTTCACTTAGTCATCATTAATCAGAAGGATAAGGTTCTTTTCATGAACATTTGCCCAAGATTCTTCTATATTCATACATGGTATATCAAGAACTGGTGAATAATAGGGAGGGTTGGCATTCTTTTCTTCATTCTCTTTCTTCGTCTCTTAGTCTTCAATAAAGTGGGGTTTAGTTTGGTTTTCCACTGATCCTTTTAGCTCTCCCCCATTTTTAGGTGCGATAGCCTCATATTGCTCTTGAAGTATTTCCATATTACTTAGAGAGTCTTCCACACTTCTCTTACAAAATTCATAAGAAAGCTATCTCATTCGAATCTCTAGGTTGTGAATAGACAAGGCATGATTTTTTGTTAATTACTCAATTTGCTCTTCTAGTCTCTTCTGGCCCTCTTCCATATCCGTAAGCTTATCTAGGATCTTGTCCAATTTAGAATCCCATGAACTGGAGTCATTTTGCTGAAATCCTAATAGGTCTTGATGTCCTAAGTGAGTCCTTACATTATTAGACCAATAAAAATTTGGGTGGTTCTTCCACCCCGGAGTGTACATATTCCAATAAGGATCGTTACTTCCTCAACCATAATGTGCCTCATTGTGTTTCGCAAAAGTTCCTTGCTCCCTATAATATCTAGCCTCCCTCATTGTTCTTTCCATTTCTTCTTGGCACCTAGCTCTTCAGATGTCTCATTCTTAATTTAAGATGTCTTACTGTGTCTCTACTTTATGCCCCATTTATTTTTATAACATAAAAGATACTGAAAAAAGCCTTAGAGTAAAGAACTAAACTAATCACCTTCTCGAAAATGGTGTCAAAAACTTGATCGCGATTTTTTGATATGTGTACGTTTTAATATTTAATCTCGATAATACACAAGCGTACAAGTCGTTCATATAGTACCTAAGGTGCTGATCCCTCGAGGAGGGTTAATCTAATAATAAAATCTAAGGTCAAAAATTTGTAGTAATTCAAAATGTAACAAAACTAAGGCAAGAATTTAATTTAATCAAGAAATTCAATTCAAGAATCAATCACAAACTATTAACAAATTAGCTATTACAATGCACACATTCAAGAATTAGCCTAAAGAACTACCAACTGAGAGGAAGGGGAATTTTTACCTATCTTTAGCACTAACCTAATCGATTATGAATTATTGGATCATTGGTCCTAGACGATCCTAGGGTTGATTACTCTTTCTCAAGGTATAACCATTAACCCTAAATTATAAACCCTAATTAGATTGTGGAAAATTGAAATTTCTTAATTAACAATATATCCAAATCCTAATTAGATATGAAGTCTTACAATAGACTACCGGGAACCTATGTGAGACCTCTCTTCACACAATTACCGATTTGATTAATTTCTTGTTCTTATTAAATCACCTAACTCTTGTTAGCCCAATTTAATTACTTTTCATTCAATTCACCCTCTTGATCTATTACCGAATTATGCAATCTTAGAAATCAATCACAATGAATCCAAATAACATAAAACAATTATATTTTTATTAAATCAAAGGTAAAAACAACCCCAAGGTGAGTTTAGACATCCTCAACATTCACAAAATCCTATCATCAATAGTTATTCCAATTCTATACATTAATAAAATTGTAAATACACCAGAAATAAGATCTTGAATAGATGATGGAGGCAGTAACATCGGGAAACCTCTTGTTCCGGGAAGTACTTCGCGTCGACTTCTTCTCCATGTCTCTCTTCCTTTTTCTCTTTCTCAATCTCATGATAAACTCTCTCTAGGGTTTCTCAATAATGGATGATGCAAAAGTTCTTCTCCTTCTTTGTCTTATTCTTTATGTACTATTTGTGTTCTAGGCAGCCCTAGGGCTTTTCTAGGGTCAAAAAAGTTAAAAAAAACCCTTAAAACTTGACGTTTTTAGTGTCTACGTGTCTGCCAGACGTAGGCTACGATTATGGCCTTGCATGCCACGATCGTGGGTCACATCTAATCCTTCTGTCACGATCATGACAATCAAGTCACGATCATGGGCCGTGTCGTGGGCTTTTATCACGATCGTGGCATAGGGTTAACTTTAGTTCTTCTGTCACAATCGTGACCTATTGTGCCATGATTGTAGGTTGTTGTTTCGGCCCGAGTATCTCCGAAACTTCTCCGTTCTTCGATGTTATGAAACATTAACAAACACATCAAGGTGCCTTAAAGGCATAATAATTAAGCTCAAAGACTTGTACTAATTCATAAAAACACTTAAACAGAATTAATTAACAAACTAACATAATTTTAACCTAATCACATACTAGACGATTAAGTTAACACTTAAATACATATCAAATTAAGCCCTAAACATGATGCAATTCACACTTGTCAGTGCTCTTAATTATTGTTTTATCTTAAACTTTTACTGTGTGTTAGCTTTTGGGATTTTTTTGGATAACATGAAAGAAGGCAAAATGTTGTTATGAGGATGATTGATGCATTGAATTGATGCATGCTTGAGGACAAGAATGAGTCTGGTGTGGAGGAATTTGATAAGATATGAGTTGGTTATGTTTATTGGAGTTATGTTTTTCTTTATTTTGGATTGATTTTGGTATTTAATTGGTGAAATTAAACTTTGTTTTGTTTTAGGAGGAAACTAGTGGAGATTACATCAAATTAAAGCACTATTTGTCAAAGTCACAAATTTTGGAAAAAAATGGCAGATTGTTGTAGTTGATAAGTTGAGATCTTGCCTAAAGCAAGATTCACTCTAAGAGTTTCAGTTCAGTTAGGAGACTTATTCCCAATTCTATCACATAGGGATTTGGATTTGCTTAGAAGATAATATCTAAAATATTGAAAGAAGTTAGCTTTTGTGTAGGAAAAAGAGAGGAGAATGTTTCACACACACTCTCTATAATTCTCTTTCATTTCCTTTTTGTTTTCTCTTCACCTTTCACATTTTTTCTATTTTTGTGGCGGAACTAAAACCATGAGTGGTTAAATCTAAATTTTATAATTCAAAGGGAGTCAAAACTCTAGTTGTAATCATGTGAGGTTTTGATCTAAACTTAGATTTTTACTTTAATTTAAGTATTTCTTATTTTATGTTCTTTTATTTCATGAATAATTAATATTGATTGACCTGAAAAATCAATTCAATGTTGGTTATTCTACACCATTCATGAATTCAACAATCTATAATTGTCATTAATAAATTTAACTTATGAGAGACAAGAAAATTAAATTGAATAGTTGTAACTATCTTAATTATTTAATTTAATTTTTGGTCTTTTTCATTAAGCTTATTGTTATCATTTAATTGATTGGAATGCTACTATACCCAATCAATTTATGGTAGGTTTTGGTTTGAATGCTGGGTTTATTTAGGAAAATTTGAGACTTATTATGGCTATCCTAATAGGTTTTGAACTAACTGCTTGAATTGTAAAAATTATTCTTTTTAGAGCAATGATCAAATTTATAATTGGATTTGAATCAGTTTTAAATACCATTGAATTTCTCACTTTAATACTTAGTTGATTTACTTTGATTCTTTGTTAAATTTAGTTTGTTAGAATGTAATATCCCGTTAACCCATGTTATGGGTTAGAACCCTAGAATAGTGTACATAAGAGTTTATTGAGAAGTTAAAAAGTGTATTTCATGCTCATGCATAATATATCATACACACACATGTGATTATTACTCATTGCACACATTAAATTGATTGTACATGCATTCATTGACATTTTCTAGGTATAACTAATTTATAAATGTGATTTTATTGAGAATTGAGAATTATTTGTATTGAAAATTATTTTGGAGAGTATAATTATTGATTTGTAATTTTTGGTGAAATTTAGGAAATTTCTAAAATTTTGAGTATTTTCGGACTAAAAAAATGCCAAGTAGCAAGACAATTGACTTATGGTAGTAGAAATAAGTGTCAAATGGCAGCTAAAATGTTAACCCCAAAATTTTTTTTATGATAAATCATGATTAGCCTAATAAATTAAATTAGGTTAGCATTAATTAAGTAAGATTAT
>JANKOE010000002.1:33947270-33958002 GCA_026284465.1 Erythroxylum citrifolium | reverse complement strand
TATTATTCCAATTTTATGATTTTTTAATACATACAAATCAAAATCTTGACTTATTATTATTAAAGTAATTTTGATTTAGAGCGTTCGCAAAAATCTATTCTTTATATTTTCCATTTAGAAGTTATATTTTTATGTGCTATACAACCCGATAAATATCCAAAAACCCGAACAACCCAATGGATTTGGATATTAGTAGTAAATCATAAAAACCGATAGATATGGATATGGGTAGAGTAAAACCTGAATTGAACCCTACCCATTGCCATCCCTAGGTGCGCACTATGTAAATATTCGGATTGACTCCATAGCCTACAAATCACGCCAACTAGGTACTCCACACTAGGCAACTCTATATGACAGGCTCGATCAAGAAGGCGTAGGTAGGAGAAATCGAACACAAGACCTTTTAGCCCCATGCCCCCCACTTCACCAACTTGAACACTCCCCTAAGAGGCCCATTTAGGTACATATTTAGGTATGATTCATATCTATCTTTGTTTAATAGTTTTTTTTTTTTAGGAATTGTAGTGAGTTTGGCCATTAAAGGCAAAACAAGAGTTAAATGCAAGCTACAAAGAGCAGTACATATTTGTTAATGCAAAATGAGTTACATTAGAGAAAAAGAGCTACCTTCCTAGCTATGATAGGAATTAAATGTTCCACATTCTAAGCCAATATTCCTAGTTGTGGAAATTTAGATTGCGCAGGCTAAGATGACTTCTAATTTGTAAAAACATATTGTTTTGAAACTGCGCCAGAGATAAGTTCTATTCTAAAAATTTTGAAAGTTCCTCCCATCCCAAATAGTCTTGACAATAAAAGAGAGAGCAATGGAAAAGCACCATCTGATAGGATTATTCGAAAATGCAAACTGACCACACCAAGCCTTGAAAGTGTTCCAACGATTAAGAATATTCCTTGTAACATTTGTGTAGTATCACCCTCCAGTTGGTATTGACAAACTCTCATTCGAAGAATAAATGTTCATGACTTTCCTCAACCATCTGATGAAGGATGCATTAGTTAGGTATATTGAGAAAACACTTCAACTTGTCTATTGTTGGCAATTTTTCCTTTTCCACAATGTGAATGCAGCTCGAGGATGGCAATGCTTAGTCTAAACCACTTTAGTACAAGGAATTATGTTAAGGTGCTTTTGTAGGAGATTCCTATAAGATTGGTTGGTGAAATTCTCACTTCTGGAGTACTTCTAGATAGTTTTATCCTTCCCTCTAAGCACGTTAGTTTGGTGAAGCTTGTGATATATAGAAATAGGAACTTCATTTTGTGTAAAAATTTGTCCATCCCTTAAAGCATCCTTAACTGCTATCTTCTAGTCGACAGCAGTTCTAAGACAGTCTATCCCTTACAGGTTGATTAAAGGGCCACACGATAGTCAGTTGTCAAACCAGAAACTAATCAGTTTACCATTCCCCATCAGAGTGAAAAATTCATGTGTATAAAGATGTAGGATTGAATTTAATACTCCAAATGCTTCTTTCCTTTATGAATATATCATCGACCCATTTACACTAAAGAGATTGCTTTTCAATCAACAAATGCTAGAGTCTTTTTCCCATCATTATTGTGTTCATCAGTTTCAGTGAGATGATCCCAAGACTCCCTTTATTCTTAGGTAAACAAACCTTTTTCCATTGCATTCTAGCACTCCTGGTAGATTCCTACCATCCATTCCATAGAAATTTATTGAAGATCCTCTTGACAATTTTAATTATCTTCCTAGGTATAACTAAATATACAAACCAAAATACATTGATAGAGTTCAGCACAGAGGATATGAGTTAGATCCTACTATCAGTAGATAGAGTTTTAGAGCTCTAGGATGCAATTTTGCTTTTGATTCTTTCAACTAGCAAGTAAAAATCAGCAAAAGAATGATTAGGAATTGAAATTGGGATACCAAGCTAAACTATTGACAAGGATAAATGTGTGAAACCAGTGATGGATTGGATAGCTATGTCACTCTCTAAAGTAGAAACCACTTTTTGTACGATTCACTTCCAAACCAAAGAGATTGCTAAATATTTTCAGGGCCTTCATTAGTATAGAAACTAAAGTTTGATCTACCTTAGAAATCATAATAAGATTTTCTTCAAAGCTCAAGTTTATAATCCTTAGGTTTTTGCATTTGGAGTGATATTTAAAAGCTTTAGTTTACTTTACCACAGCTTTAAGAGTTCTATTGAAGACCTCTATAATAAAGGCAAAGAGATATGGAGATAGGGGGTCCCATTATCTAATTCCCTTAGAGCTTTTTAAATGTTTACTAGGCTACCCATTCACCAAGACTTTAAAGGTAGGAGTCGTGATACATTTTGAGATCCATTGTATGAAGTTTTGTGGAAAATCCAAAGCCTGGAGAGTATTAAAAATGAATTTCCAATTAATATTATAAAAAAATCAGGTTAACCTCAAGGAAGCAGATCTTTCTTTCGCTTATGAAACCATAAGCTTTGACAAGTTCTTGTAGTAGTAGCAAATTGTCTCTTATAACTCGACCTAGGATAAAGGCCCCTTGAGAAAAATCAATGAGTTCCCCAACACTCTTTTTAATCTCCGAGGTAGCACCTTGGAGATGATTTTATAAATTGTATTACAACATGAAATTGGCCTAAAATCAGAGGATTTATGCTCACCACCTTTGGGGACAAGAGTAATGAAAGTCCTATGGAATTCTATTAACATCTTTCCTTTGTTGAAGAACTCAAGTATTGCATCAATCATTGTAGGCTTGATTAAGTGCAAAGCTTTGTTGAAAAATAGAGGATTAAACCATCCGGACTAGGTGATTTGTAGGGGTTCAAGGTCTTCAATAAGCCTTCAATTTCCTACTTGGCGATAGGTTGAGTCAACATTCAATCTCTTACGCAGTAATTACAAACTACATAAGTTCACTAAAGAAGTGTTGGGATGAAGTGGCCTTAGAAGGGGCTTTTATAAAATCTGAAAAGTAGCCAAATGCTCCAAGAGGGAAGGAATGTTGTGAATTAAACTCATGATTGTTATGTATTAGCGAGACTATTTTATTGTTGCTTTTCTTAGAGATAACTACCCTATGGAAAAAAATTATATTCTTATCTCCCTCCCTGTGGAAAAAGTTGTATTCCTATCTCCCCCTCTCATACATTCAACCCTCGACCTTTATTTTAATAAGGAATAATCATAAGTATTAGAGAAGTGTTGCATGGTAGATCTTTCCTAATTCTATAAGTAGGTGGACTAAGGATCAGCTTGGAGCTGGGATTGAATTCTCTCAAGGGCAGTTCTTACTGTATTCAAAAGATGGTGAGTGTTTCAAATATTGCTCTTAAACAATACTTTAATTTTTTGCTTAATAAGTGAGAGTTTCTTAGCATCAAAATATAGGAGTCAAATTTAGGAAGTTCAATAAGGAATTTGTTAAATCTAAAGGGAGAATAAGTTCTATCTGTCTCTAGGTGAGTTACAATAGTTGAGTGATCTGAAAGGCTTTGGTTGGTGAAGTGAGTTTAGTTGTTTGTAGTTTATAAACCACATTTAATTTTCCATGCATATATCTAGTTTCTTCTTAATGAAGTTATCCCCTGCTTGTTTATTACACCAGGTGAAGAAGTTAACTACCCAGGGACATCTAAAACTTGAATGTCAAATAAGCATTGTCTCATTTCATTACAAGAGCTACCCACAGATCTAACCCCTCGTGTTTTCTCAAGATTAATGAAAGCTTTGAAGTCCCCAACAATAAGCTAAGGTTAAGTGATTATAGATGCTAAGGATTTAAGATGGCCCCAAAGTGTAGATCTCTGATAGGCATTGTTATGAGAATATATAAAAGAAATAAGGACATACTTGAGTCCTTTCAAATCACTTCAGGTGGAGTAGTTGGTATTAGGCGAAACTGATTCTAGTGTTAACAACCATTGTATTATAGACAATCAGTAGTCACCCATTAGGGTGGTGATTGTAATTGGAAATTAAGTCTCAATGCCTAGGCAAAGATTTAAGAATGTTACAATTTGGAAGTTTAAAACTTATATCCAAGAAACCAGTTATAAAACCTTTATTCTTTAGTACTATATCCCTGATTAAAAGTTTCTTATGAGGGGCATTATCCCCCTTTGATATTCCAAGCCAATACAGTTATGTGTTAGACAACCTAGTTGGGGTCATCTTTTTTCTGCTCGATCTTCTTTTGGAAACGTGATCAAACTCTTCATCCTATTTAGGATTTTTGCTTGGAATCGCTTGGGTGCACCTATTAAGCTCATAGTCAATAGGTTCCTCATAGAGAGGTGAATTGTCATGCATTTGTTCCCCAACCTTATTTGATAAGCTATTAGTCGTAACTGACAAAGGTTGAGTTTGCGTAAGGGCTTATAGAGTTGGCTACACATCAGCTTCTGTGTTATATCTATTATTACCAGCTATTAGAGTTAGTGTTTTTGCAGAAGATTGTGGAGTAGATTATACATCTGCTTCAGTGTTAAGACCCAAAACTTTCTGATAACTCCTGTCTTATATAATCTTCTTATTGGCTTCTAAACCTTCTTGACTTTGAGCTGTGGTTTCCAAGCATAAGAAATAATTAATTGGTCTTCAAAACGCTCCAAGCCTTCATCCAATTAAATGATTAGGATACTCTCAGCTAGATCAAACGTAGAGGTAACCAATACATAAATTCTAGCAAATTGGACTCTTCTTACCTTATTTATGGCTTGGTCCAAGCAAATTGTCTTGCTAATGAAGCTGGCAAAATAGCCAAGTCTTGTTGTGGTCCAGTATTTAAGTGGACACCATGTATGCTGATACAAATAAGAATATTGTCCTATAAACCAAAGTTTTTCTAATTTCTCATAGCCTATTGTTTCATTACAAGGTATTCGACTCTCTTGTCAATGAAGAATCCAACTAGTGTTGAGTTCCATTTTGCCTGCTTTAAGCACCGCTAAAGGTGTTGAGACAATTATGCTATCAATAAAGGCTAAGCGTGGAAAGTAGTTGAGTTTCACCTCGGGGGTAACCTTACCTACCACCCGGACCAAAGGTCTTTTGATGTTAGGTATGGAGTTAGTTTTTAAAGTTGTAGTGGAGTTAGGTGTGCATGAAACAGGAGGATGAGAAGGGCCAGTGGTTGTAGTGGAATTTGAAAGCAATGGTGAGAAAGAGTCTGAATCTATGGAGGCAGGTTAATTTCTGATGGGTAAAGCAAAGATATGAGGGAGTAGAGAAGCTAGAAGGAGATAAACCAAGCAGTAAGCTGAGGATAGTAGAAACAGGCAGAAATGGGATAGTAGTGAGGCTTAGACTGGTAATTTAGGAGGTAAGAAGCTGACAACAAAGTATAAATGGAGGAGAGGTAAAAAGAAAATGAATGAAAAGATAAAGGAGTAAGGTGAAGGAGAAGATGAGGGTGAAGAAAAGATTCAGGCGAGACAACAATCAGAAATGCAAATATAGAGACGAACAGGAGGAGAAGGATGATAAACAGTACTAGTATTTAGTCTTGTTTTATAGATTTGTATTTCCATCCATTGAATAAATAATATAATTAGATTTTATCTTAGAACAGACCAATTACGGATTTTGATCTTTTTCACACATTAAAAAAAATTTGTAAAATTTTTCTCTAATTTTCATATTTTTGTTTTTTATCTTCTTATTTTATTTGTTATTTAAAAAAAGCTTAAATGTTATGATTACGAAACTATTTGATAGTTGAATTGTTATCATAATCACAATATATTAATCAAATACTCACTTATGGAGGGTGTTTATGTCTTTCATCTCTTACTTACATATGATAGGATTAAAAAGTTTTTGTAGTTATTATACTTATCCAATAATTTATACAACTAACATAAAGTAAGAGCATATTATATATATGTTAGAAACGTATGACATCTCAACTAATGAATTGATATTTGAATCGATTTACAATTCCATACTTTAGATTATTTATAGCATCAATTATCATCTTAATGTCATTATACAGATGCTTTATATTCATAGATGTGGTTCCACTGGAGACATTATGACTGAACTTGGATTTATTATGATCCTCCTTTTTCTTAAACCTTTAAATTAAATTACTTTTTTAGACAGTCTCATTATAATTACGAGAAAATTTGATAGTTGAATAGCAATCATAATCACAATATATTAATCAAATACTCACTTATGGAGGGTGTTTATGTCTTTCATCTCTTACTTAGACATGAATGGATTAAAAAGTTTTTGTAGTTATTATACTTATCCAATAATTTGTGCAACTAACATAAAATGAGAGCATATTATATATAGGTTAGAAACATATGACATCTCAGCAATGAATTGATATTTGAATTGATTTACTATTCCATACTTTAGATTATTTATAGCATCAATCATTATCTCAATGTCATTATACAGATGCTTTATATTCATAGATGTGGTTCCACTGGAGAAATTATGACTGAACTTGGATTTATTATGATCCTCCTCTTTTCTTAAAATTTTAAATTAAATTACTTTTTTATACTGTCTCATTATACTAAATCATTCATGATTTTTTTAGCGATATTTTAAAATAGTAACCATTAACTTAATTATCTATAATGAGAACTTGAGTTTAAAAAGGGTATTTTAACTTAAGGTTCATACAGTCTTAAGGATCCTCACACAATATAAGTTGAGAATATAACTTATATTATCTTAATTAGTCAATTATGCACATATGATATAATTCATATGCTACAACATTAATTCTCTTTTATCATAGTGCATATTTTACCTTATAATATTTTAGAAATGAGAATTCAGGCATACCTAATACTTGAGTTCATTTGTTTACACATTCAATCTACCTTTTAGTACTTACGTTTAGTATATTAAGACAAATTAGATGAACATATCATTATCTTAGGTTATACCATTACTAATAACCTATTTTACCTTTTAATATATTTCATTTCGACGTTAGTGTTTTAAGCATTGGGTTCTCAATGATTACCTAGATAAAGTGCTTAAAACTTGTCTCCATTCCTACAAAGAAATGAAGGTGATTATATCTATTAAAAGGTATCTCATACTTGTCTAATATACTTTTTATATCTAGAATTAGATGTTTAATTCCCATTTCAACATTCATTTTAAACCTGAATACTCAACTCAAAATCAAGCATTCTCGTATTTCTATAATTGGATTTTTGCATAAAATCCATTTAGAAACCGACATTTAATATATTCCATTAAATACTCAATGGAAAAGAAGATCATCATTGATAACAACTATCATAAATATTCACTTGAAGAAAATTAAATAAAACCAAAATTTAAATACTATGCAATCCTAATAACCTAATATGCATAGAAAATACATCTCCAAAAGTCAACTTGGCATAGGATATATAATCAATTGTCTTATATGAATGTACTTCATATTCACATATCTACGATCTACCATGTGGATATAATTCTATTTGATATCTAAGTGTTTAGTTTTACACCGATAGTCTACATTAGTATTCTTTTAACTACTTTCTAATGTAATTAATTGTACACAATGTATATGAGATTACCAATTTCTCTAAAATAAGGAACCTTCTTTATCCCTTTCTCTTATAGTGACATCTAAAGATATTTTTTATTGCTCAGGTGCTCACCTTTAAGAATAAGCGTAACAAAAATCATTTAACAATCCTATATATACATATATAGGTAGTAATCTTTTTGAATGAGCCTTGATAATATTAATCCTAAAAATGTATACAGTCTCACCTGTATTTTTTATCTTAAATGTGGTTGGTAACCAATTTATTTATTTACTCCATAAATTGGTTGTTAACATTCGCTATCAAAATCTCATTCACTTATAATGATAAAATCACATATTCATTGTTGAATAATTTTAGCATATATTTGGTGGTATTTTCTAGTTATAATAAAATCATATGATATGATTACAACATAAAACTTAATATATCATTGTCTTCAAGATTGCTTTATACCATATATTACCTTTAACAACCTAAACACTTTATGCTTTTGGCCTTTCTAATTGAAACCTTTTGGTTATTCCATATAGTTTTCTTTATCTAATTCTCCATTTAAAATTGCATTCATAATATCCATTTAATATAAATCAAGATCCATTCTAACTACCAAAGTGAGAATTAGTCGAATCGATGTAAAGCTCATTACAGGTGAGAGTGTCTTCTTATAATCAATTCCTTCATGTTATTTATATCTTTTTACCATTAGACATGATATGTATCTTTCAAAATTGTTATTTGGTTTGGAATCCATTTGTTCCTTTAAAAAGATTAATCAAGTCTCATATTTGGATTGAGGTCATCAATATTAATTCTTCAATTGCTTTAATAAATTTATCTTAAGCAAGACTAGATAGAGCCTTTTTACATTTATTGACTCATTATTTTCTTGTGTAACTACCATAAATATTTTTTCCTTTAACATCAAAAAGTTGTATAGGAATTAATCCACACATATTGGGAGCACAGAGGAACATATCTCTCGACTATATCTCTAAACTTCTATATTACTTCCACACATATCAAATAATAGTAAGGAACTTCCGTTAAGTTGTAATTATCATTGATCAGAAACTAATTCATCAACACCTAAATTGCTTTCATTTGGAAGATCAACTTGATTTGATATCTCATATAAAGATAAGTTTTTTCCTATACCTGCTTTATTTAGGAAAATATTCTCTAAAAATGTGATATCATATGGCTTGAATGTAGCTACTTTTTTATTACCTGGTTCACTTATGAATACATACCCTTTAAAATGTTAGAAATAACTTTTAAAGATATTATTCTTTCCTATATTACCTAATTTCTCATGCTTGTATAAAGGATTGTGAATGTATTAACATATACCGAAACAATCACATGTACTAAATCAAGCTTTTTACCTGTCCACAACTTACATGATGGTTTAGTAACTATTTGGCAGGTACTCGATCAAGTACATATATGGTTGTTAATAATGAATCACCATAATAGTTGACAAAAAAATTTGCATATGTCATCAAAAACCTAACTTTTCTAAGAACAATTAGATTTCTTCTCTCTACAAACCAGTATTTTGGTAAGAAGCACAAGAAATAGTCAATTTATCTATTCATTCCTTTTTATCATATAACCTTTTGAATTGATCAAATAAGTTCCCTTGTCCCTGATTAATTATTAGAACTTTTATCTTCTTATCTAAATAGTTTTCAAGTGAAGTCATATACCTTTGTAAACAACATAATATTTCAAATTTGTAGGAAATCAAATAGATATAATCACACTAAGTATTGTCATCGATAAAGGTGGTGACATAAGTACCCTTGTGCCTTGCTTGTATATTCATTTGCGCACAAATATCTTAGTGAATTAATTCTAATAGCTCAATAATTCTTTGTCCCATATCAAATGACTTTCATGCTATTTTTTCAACTAAGCAATGTTCATAAATAGGTAAGTTTACTTTATGTAGGTCTTCTAAAAGACCCTATTTATCTAGTTTATTTATTCAATCTTGTATAATATGACTAGGTATATCATATCACAAAACTAGTATTTTTTTTGGTAAATATCACAAAACTAGTATTGATAGCGAAAGTGTTAAATAAATAATAATTAAAAAATGACTATAATAATCAGTTCCAAAAAATATAAATTCTGTGTTAAAGAAATAAGATTTTATCAAGTCTTAGGAGAAAAAGGTACATTATGTAGGATAAGGGTCCAATGACCATACATGACTAACTAGTAGAAGCTTATTTAATGGAACTAAACGTTGAAATTATCCTACAAATATCACATAGAAATGTATATTTCAAAATTACAAAAATTAGAGAACAATAAAAATTTGGTGATTGGAGCACTTCTCTATTTATTTGAGCTTATATTTATTACAATTAAATTACTTATGAATATATAAAGAGAAATATTTTTTTACATATTTACTCTTTCCAATGTACCAAAAAGTTAAAAAAGGAAAAGTGAGCTAAATATTAGGCTTGGCATTCAATTTAAAAATTTATGTTCAAATCTAAGTCTGAAGCTCACAGCCTGCACTTGAGTTTAATTAGGCTTGAATGGCCTGAATCTTAGTCGGACCTAGACTAAGCTCAATTAATTTTTTAATGTAAAATTTAAAACTACTTTGTTTTACTCAGAATGATGTTGTTTTATTTGACATAGTTGAGTTTCTGGATTCGGACTAGGACTTGACCCAAAGCCTAAATTAAAAAAAATGCATCAAAGTTAAGTCAATTCAAACTAAATTTGTTGACTTCGAGTTAAATCAGATCGAATCGGACAAAAATTGATATAGAATGACCTAACATCATTAAGTACATTGGTGATAATAAGTTTGTACAAGATATATACAGGTATGATGATTGATATGTAGTTATTATTCACCTCTCGTTATTATGTCACATTAAATATTTTAAAAAACTAAAATCCCTAAAATATTGTTAAAATACTTATAACCCTAAATTGTTCCAAACTGTTGTTAAAATACTCTCACTAAGCCGTTGTCTCAAAAGAAACGTGATAGACATATTGATGGCTATGGCATTCGATACATTGGTAATTGGCTTTAGTGCAAGTGGGATATTGTTGGTTTATGCCCTTGTAGTCAATTTTGGTTGTACTTTTAATTGTATAAAATTTGTTTTATTCAATAAAAGGCATTCTTTATCTTTGTGCATTTTAATTATTTAATTATTAAT
>JANKOE010000002.1:33910824-33923544 GCA_026284465.1 Erythroxylum citrifolium | reverse complement strand
TTCAAAACAATACTAAGATATAATACTCATGTCATTATAAAATTTTTTTAAGTCATGTCTTCATAAGTCATTTTATACACAAACAACTAATACTAAATAGTTAATTTTATCAAACATCTTTAAATAAACAGTTAATATCATTCGCTAGCCAAATCACCTATATTAATCTGCTGTCAGCTAGCTGTTGATAGAATTAACTAACAACTAATGCAATCTTTCTAATTGCCAAACATGACCTTAATTACAATACAAATATAAAACTAAGGATAATACAATGTACTTAAAAAGGTTATGATCCTGTTTGGTAATCAGTGAATTGTGTTAGCTGTTGGTTGATTCTATTAGCAGTTAGCTGACAGCAGGTTAATATAGTTGACTTGACCAGCGAATAACATCAGCTGTTTATTTAAAGAGAGGCACTCATAGTCAGTTTTGTTAACACCGGAGTGATTGATGCGGTCAAGAGATAGGAATAGGATTGTCCCATGAAGTGAAAAGCTTGGTTAATTCATACAATATTAAATTATTGGCTTCCAACTTCTATTAAGTGATGAACCAGAAGTGGTTTCCACATAAACGCAATCCATAATGCATTTAACAAACTGACTATGAGGCCTGTTAGGGTTAGGTCTTGCCTCTCTCTCTCTCTCTATGAGTGCAAGTGTTGGTCTTGCCGTTCATGTACAAGGTGAGGTCTAGGTATTATTTCTATGTTGGTCTCTCTTAGATTTTCGTTTTAGCTTCATGGATTCAGGGTTGCAAAGTCTCTCTATTCGGGAGAAAGAAGACAGCGAGTTCGTTGTTTCTCCAGAGGATGTTCAGACGGAAGACTTTGATGCGGTTCTTAGGAACGCACGAGGTAGGTTTGACTCCTATTTTAGGTTTTTTCCCTGCCTTGTTTGACCCAGTTCTTGCCGAAACTATGTCTATAAGGGAAGCTCTTTCTTGGCTAAAAGACCAACAACTTGCCAAGGTCATTGTAGAGTCGGATTGTTTGGCAGCTGTCCAATCAATATTAGCTCCTTCGCCAAATCGATCTGAGATTGAAATTTTGACCCTTGATTGTTTATCATTCAAGCGACATTTCCTTCACTTGTCCTTTCAATGGACGCGTAGGATTGCCAATAAGGCGGCTCATGCTTTAGCCAGGGTAGCCTTATTACATGCAAACCCATATCACTGGACTGATCGTCCTTCTTGTTTAGTCTCCATTTTAAATTCAGATTGTTCGGCTTCTTTTATTGTTGAGGGGAAAAGGCTATTAGGTTCTGGGTGTACGGGGTAAGCCTGTTGGCTTGAGTTAGTTTTCTTTGTCTTCCCTGCCTTTGTCTATTTTTTGCGCTAATGTTGATTTTATTAAAAAAAAAACATTATAACTATATTCTCTCTTTTCGGGTTCAAAATTTGTTATTTTCTCCTGCACTCATACGTCCAATTTTTATGAAATACAGATGACCACGGGATCTCCATCATGAGGTGATCAGTCTAACTCCCTCGAATATGTTCTTTTTGCCTATTGAGCTGAAATCAATCCCCTATAATTGTATAAGACTATATGGAGCTCAACATGTCTAGAAGCATAGGAGAACATTCTTTTGTCAATATTATCACTAGTATTCAATATTAGGTCATTCATAGCATTATTATACCCCTATTCATTTTAGGTTGGTTATTTGTCAACACTAGTTTAGCTTACAATGTTTATGGAAGCCCCCGTCTAAATAAATATTTTATAGAGAGCTAACAAGGAATTCCATTAATAACTGACCGCTTTGATCCTTTGGACAAATGCTAGTCATATTATAAATTTCAACGAAGCCGATTTTGTCATTAGTAAAGCCAAATTTAACGAAGGGACTATGGTAAAAAGTTAAAACTTTGGACTCACAGACAAGGTTATCTCATAAAAAGACTAACTTGCCATATAACTATTATATTAAAAGATCTATCATTATATGAATTATATAAAGGTTGACCTAATTACGAGATATACAATGCATTATAGACGTATGATCATTACGCTTCAACCGAGTTATTTTTTTCCACCTCTTAAAAAGAAAAGAACTTAAATCAAAATACATTCGATCACAACGGTGGGAGAGTAAACCAAATACAAAAACTCACATTAGGTTTAGGGATAATCAAGCTCGAACCGATAACTTCCACCACGTCAAGGTGGCACTCTACTGTTGAGTTATATTCCTTCCCTTGTCCCCATCAAGAAGTAGAACTGATTAATCCTAAAGCAAAGGATAGAGGTAAGCCTGTTCCTAAAAAAATTAACTCCGAAATAACATATCCAAATTATAAGAAAGCCGCTCAAAGTAATAAAAAAGGCTATTGAATTAACTGAACATGCATATACAAAATGAATTTTTTTTCTTCCATAGTCTGGGTGGGACTATTTATAACTAGTAAATTAAGAATTTTCAGATGTATTCATACTAGCAAGTGCATTAAAGATGCAATCATCGATTCTCCTAAGAGGCCACAATTATTGCGAGCAAACATATTAATGATGAAGAAAACATTTTTGCTTTACTATTAATACTTGTACGTGCTTTGCTATTATGCCCAAGCCTGACTGAGGAAGAGTGGTCTAAATATCAATACAAATGGATCTTGTGTTTCAGAATCCTAGAAAAATATTGGAGATGATCTTATATATCTTATTTTATGACCTCAAATAAACTTTTCTTAGGATTTCGTTAAAATTATTCGTTTGGAAATTTTCCGAAAAGCTAATCATTTATTCTCTCCATCGGAACAATAGAATCGTTATACTCATTCTTAAACTTGTCACCAACCAAACAGATAAAAAAAAATAGGTAGGATGTTGGATCATGTAATATTTATCTTAATAAGAAATTATCGACATAATAAAATATGTATTACAAACATAAAGGCTGCTCAAGTAATAAATAATAAAAAATTAGTTCTTACAGGCAAATGCTCAATACACAAGTTGGTCTTACAATGGCAATTATGACTAAGCACTTTTTGAACCATCTTTTTAAAAGATAATTTCTATTTTACTTTTTTTTATTATGTCTAATAGAGCATGGCAATAAAAGTTGATATCATCACTTTACTAGAGAAAAACATTAGGTGTGAGTTAAAATATAATATTATTGAATTGAATAAGAGAAAATTCACTCCCCTTTTTCAGTTATGATATAACATATATAAAATAAATAGAAAATATTCAAACTTTATTTCTTGCTTTTACCTCCCTTGAAGACAAGACAAATACTGTAAATATGCATGCATGACCAAGTGACATCTTGACCTAATGACCTTACGTTGATATTCCTTCTAAAGTTAGAATGAAGGCAGTAGGAGATCTTGATAACTTACACTAAAGTATATTTAATCCTGAACCTCTTGTATTTGCTATTACTTGTGATATCTTCAAATTAATAACATCAATCAACAGTTGGTGACTGAATATTTTGGGGGTAACAATGATCACCGACCAGACCTCCACATGATTTTATGCGGTAAATGATGATGATTAAATGAGGAATTGGAAGATGAGGAGCTAAACAAGAAGCTTCAAATTATATATTCTGATATGATCTCCATTTATATATTATTTTAGATTGCAAGAGTGAGAGAGACAAGCCATGTGACAAAGCCGACAATTTATGCTTCCAAACTAAATAAGAAATAATTTACCCTTGGCCCCTATCACTGCTCATGAGTCATGAGACAACACTTCATCACCCACTGTCTTTGGACTCATGTAATGTCTACAATTGCTTTATTCTTTCTGTTTATAAAAGTCTCATCAAAGGTGGCCTACAAATGAGTTTAAACCTTCAATTATTATATTGGTCTTTTCTCCCTTAAGCGGGCGTGGTGACGCATTTCCTAGGCGTTGCCATCTTACAAGTGATCGCTTGTACTGCTTTTCATTTGTAACTTACAGCTATGTAAATATTAATGACTATACTACTGCGTCATGTCTTAACGGGATAATAGGCTAAAATCCTTGATACTTCCACAATTTAAACTTCATTGCTTTCTAATATTTCTGAGGTCCTTACATACTCGTCAACTCAGTTAACTTTGGTTTACTCTCCAATGGATAGACAGTTCTTCATTGGGGCTTGAGATCATCTGTACCGCCTATCCTGTGCCATCTCTATGCTAACTCCTCCTATCCACATATTTGACAATAAATAAATAGGACAATGTAAAATAAGTGGATAGGAGGGGTCGACACAGAGATGACACAAGGTAAGCGGTACAAACGATCTCATCCCCTTCATTGGAGGATATTTCTAACGAGGTTATTCCGGTGTCTAGTGTGGAAATTTCTTTGTGAAATAATATAGCCAGCGAACGTAAGAATATGCCGTTGTTCAGTTTACCACTTTTTTTAAAAGGTGATTTAGCTAGAACATGCGAGAGTTGACGAGCTTAGTTATCTATTTATATGTCTCAAATTTGTGTAGTGACGGTGGCCAACAAAAATTAGTGATATTTCATGTCACATTTATTTAATATCGTAAGTGCTACTTTTTGCTCTTGCAGCTAACATATTTGTTGTAATTTTGTATATAATATTATATTTTAGTTAATAAAGACATCTTCATCTTTGTACATTATATTAATTACATTTGATGTTTTAATATTCAAGGTAAAATTTCTAGAATAATTATTGTACAATTGAAATTATGATAAGATTATAATGATAAAATTGAACTTGCATTTATATATTATTTCTAAATTATTCCTAATTACAGTTTCATCAAGATAGAATAATATTGAAAATGGTAAAACTAGCATAAGTTTCTTTCTTATGGAGAAAGTAATTGGTCTCATAAATTAAAGATATAGTGCTTAAACAAATATATAGATGCTTATTAGAGAACAAGTTCACTAAACTGACCCGATTATGAAGATCCTAAATAGAATATTACTTACATGTATGTGAATTTCTTTATTAAGATAGTTGTATAATCGATCCTTAGACTTGATATTACCAAAGTATCTCATATGAGAATTACTACATTTTGATACTATTTATGACCTAGTCTACTTAGGGTAGCTTAGTCGGTAATACTTAGATGCAGTATGAACCATATGAAGATAGTTGAGTAAGGTAATAAAGGATTCATCACTATAAAGTAATTAGAGAGAATGTTCCATTATTCTTGATTAGTAGTTATTTAAGGAATTATCTTGTCAGAGTGAATTGATATGTGAAAGATATTTTAAAATATCAATCATAGTCAATTACTAATTAGCAAGAACAAATAAGATTGAATTTAAAAGAGTAGACAATATATTCATACTCTATATCTAAGTGAAACATTGAATGACGAAATTATATCTAAGTGAAACATTGAATGATGAAATTATATTCATACTCTATATTCATAACTATGCTTGGATAGGTTATATCAAACCATTTTGACATTCCTAATATTTATGTGGTCATGACATATTGTTGAACATCAATTTTGTTATATGATTCTAAATTATTTAGTTGGAGAATTAAAGATAAATTAAAATGAGCTTTAATTTTACTAATTTTAACTATAAATTATAATTATAATTATAATAATTGCCAACATATTAAGAATTTAATAGATCACACATAAAAATTGATTAAAAGGAGAAAATTAATTTAAATTAAGTAAAACTTAATTCTGAAGTTTGAGAAACTCCAGAGATAAAATATGAAATATTTAATTTTATTTAAATTAAATATAGTTTGAGTTTGAGTTTAAGTTTAAGTTTAATTATAATTAGAATGTTTAATTTTAATAAAAATAAAACCTAATATTTTTTCTATTTATAGGAATAAGCATAAGGGAGCTAACACTCATGCTTATATTGCTCTCAAAGGATTGAAAGTTTTTTTTACTGTTTTGTTGATGCTATTATAGGCTAAATACAATAACAATTCGTAGTTAACACGTTAAAGGTTTTGAGAAGGTTTAAGTAAGAATTTTGAATTAAGTACAATTCCTTTATTTTATCATTCATGTTTTCAAATTATTCAATTATTGCAATTCGGTCAAAAATTGTAAAAACATATTTTTGTTATGTTCGTGATTCGATCGTGATTGATTTTTCAACAGTAGCATCCGAGCCTCTTTTAATTATTTAACTTAAATCAATTGCTTAATTGTTATTAATTTGAGAAAAATAAAGGCTTAAACTAATTGTTTTGATAAAGTAGGGTTTAGTTTTGTTTAATTGAAACAAAGATATGTGTACGAGTACGACCTCGTTAATTTTAAGCTTTGTGGAAAGCCATCTCGCAAGTTACCTCATATTTTTGTTTCCAGAAATTGCTCTTGAATACCATCGCATTACCTGTTTATGTAAACAATGTTGCATGCCATCCTAGCTTTGTTTCTGTGTTTCCTTGAAGTTTGCTTTTAACTTTTATTGATTGTGTTCTAGAAAAATTATTTTGCTTGCGAAGTTTTATACTCGAATCAAGTTCTGAATTTGTGTGATTTAATGGGTGTCTGAAATGTGTTGTTGGGTGTGATGGTTTTGGATTTGCGTTGGTTAATTGTCTGGATAATGGGTCTCCACCGGCGGCATTGCTAGCCGCTGGTAAAGCTGCCTCTGGCGACGGAGACAGTGGTTACCTAGCCACTGGTGAAGGGTGAAACACGCCCAGCTAGACGTGATGGAGAAGCTCTCCCAGAAGAGAAGAAAGCGTCGACACGTGAAGCAGAAGCAACACTGATCGGGGAAGGCATTGGGAGGGGGAACACAGAGAGAAAACCTAAAAATAAAAAATAAAAACAATAGGGCACGTGATAACATCTGAGTAAAGACATTCTTGGAAGAGAAATGTCCCGGCAAATGCAGATAGTCCCCACACATTTTTTTTTTAAATTTTTATATGTTTTACGTAATTTTTAATTAAATTGATTTAATTGAGATTTAATTGATTTAAATTTCTAATAAATTTGAAAAAAATATTTTTCTAAATGTCTGAAAACTATTTTCTAAGGTTGGAATATTTTAGAATTTAGTTTAAATATTCAAATATTTAAATTATTAAATTAAATTAGTTATCAAATCAATAACTAAAATCAAGAAAAAGTTTGTAAGGATTTATTTCATAAGTTAATTTTTTATGTTAGAAATTATTTATATAATGATATTATATTTTTTTGTGCTACTTAAATTTTGAATTTCAAATCTCTTAATTAAATATTAAGTGCACGTTAAGAACGTAATTTTTACATTTCATTTTTTAAGAATAAAACCATAGTTTTGCTTATTGTAAGACTTATTGGGCAAACTTAAGGTCCCCTTAACTCGAATATGTTTTATCTTAAATTAATAGGGCCTACTTTACAAAATTGTTATGATTTGGATTAACAAACTCATGGTTATATGAAGTTATAAGTATGGCTAGGAATATTATATAAGATCTATTTTGGAAAAAAGTTGTTAACTGATTTAGGAGTCACATAAGATGTGATTGATAAAATTATTATCTACCTAATATAAATTTAATTGATTTGTAGAACAAACTCAAGATCAACTATTTTGAAGAAGATCCTAACTAGTAAGGAATTTGATAATTTCTCATCTTAATACCGAGGGATATTATTTTGAATAAAATAGTGAGAGTAATAAAATATCTATTAAAGTCCTTATTTTATTTGACATAAACTAATACTTGCATTTTTATATCTTTTAGTTGTTAGAAGAAAATAAGTACCAATTTATCACCGAGGAGCATCATAGACCTAAACAAAAAATTAAACCTAATTTGTAAGAATGGTTTCCCAACTTGAGACTTATTCTCAAGCAAAAAAAAGAAACTATATATTATTGACACTACTGTTCCATCGGAGCCTAGTTCGGATGCTACTAATGAGATTTAGGAGAAATATCAACTTTATATTGATGACTTAGAACAAGTTACATACATAATGTTATCTAGTATGTCTCTTAAGCTTCAGAGGCACCATAAGAACATGGATGCTCCTGTTATAATTATGCATTTCAAGGAGTTATAGGTTAGGACATATCAACGAAACTAAAATCACAAAGTTACATTAAAAAAAAGGATATTTAGATTCTTTCGATTATGAATCATATAAAACTTGTGAATCTTGTTTGATAGAAAAGATGACCAAATTACACTTAAGTGGAAAGGAAAAGCAATACCAGTGAGCTATTAGAGCTTATACATTCAGAAGTATATAGCCTTATGTGTACTTGTACTAAAGGTGGATAATTATACTTAATTATGTTCACAGATGATCATTCTATATATGATTATGTGTATTTAATAAAACAAAATTTGAATCATTTGAAAAGTTTAAAAAATTTATACTTGAGGTTGAAAAACAAACTAGTAAAGTATTAAGAACTAAGATTTGATCGAGTTGATGACTAGTTAGACTATAAGTTTCTTAGTTATTTAAAAGAGAATGAGATTCTCTCACAATGGAATCCTTTTAGAACTCCATAATGAAGTATATGAGAGGAGAAATCATACTCTATTAGATATGGAACATTCTATAACGAGTCAAAGGATATGCCCTTGAAACTACTACTTATCTTCTGAAAAAAGATCTATTTAAATCGATTAACAAGATACCATATGAGATATAGACTGATAGTAAACCAAATTTGTCACACTTAAAGTTTAGGGATATGATGCTTATGTGAAGTGTGCATTATCTAATAAGCTTCAAGCTAAATAAGAGAAATGAAAATTTATGGGGTATCTAAAAGAGAGTATAGGATATCAACTTTACCATCCTCTTAAATGCTTGTCTCAAGAAATGCTACATTCCTAGAAAGAGAATTTATCATCAAGTAAATCAGTAGGATTGAAGTAGAACTTAAAGAAGTTTAAGAACCATAAATTCACATCCAGATGGAGCAAGAACCTCAAATTGATATATATGATGTACAACTAAGAGTTTAAGAGACATATAGAATTAATCAAAGAGATTGCTTAGATTGTCGCAATCCATGTACATAGACAATTATTAAAAGAGGTTTAGGATGAAGAATTTGAATTGAGAGATTAGATTGCATTATTTATGTTGTGTTACATAGTGAGAGTTGGTACTCAATAGACCTATAAACATCAAATTAATAGGCAATTAAAGAGAGATCTTAGTTGTTTATTAGTTACCTATAGGATTGCTTTAAATCCAATTGTATAGGTAAGAAGAGTTTTGATAGATTAAAAGATCATGGGATTAATTAATTAGATCTTGAGAGAGAGTAATTACAATTATTAGATATTTAGGTTCAAGTAGTATTAAATCAAGAAGGTAAAATGAAAATAAATAAGGATACTAGTAATTCATATTTTACATAATTGACCATTCAACCAATTCATTGTTGATTATTTCATTATTTAATTATCAATTCCTTGTTTTTAGTTTGAATTTTAGTAAATTATCTTACTGTTTATCTTGAACAAAGTTTATAAGAATTGTTGAGTGACTATATCCTCATGGAACAATATTTTTTATTCTATAAGATACAATTTGTATATTTGCAATAAAGAAAGTTTTTCATTTAAAATTTCAACAAATTTTTGATGCTATTGTCGAGGATTGTTTTGTAGCACTTATTGCAATTTCAGTTACCTTGATTTAAGTATTTTAACATTTTTTTGTGTGATTGCAGGTGCATAAACATAAGATCTATAAAGAGTTCAAGCAAACTGAAAGACATGTAAGTTTTTAACATCACCAAGCAAAAGGTGGATATTCAATAAACTAGACACAAAGAAGTAATATGGAGAACAATGGTGGAGGAAAAGAATCAAGGAGAACAGTAGAGAACCCTTATAGACTTCAGGTGTCAATGCTACCTAACAAGGAATAACAAGACTACCAGTGCAATCCAACACTTTTAAAATTAAACTAGTACTACTGAATATGCTAACAACTAATGTCTAGTTTTATGTACTTTAATAAGGATCTTAATTCTCATTTGGCTAACTTTTTGGAGATTTGTTACACATTTGGATACAATAGGTTATCAGAAGATGTAGCCAAGATGAAGCTCTTTCCATTTACATTTAAAGATTGAGCCAATGGATGGTTGAATTTTCTTATCCTAGAGAACATTAAAACATGGAGTAGTTGGTGCAAGCCTTTTTAGCTAAATATTTCCTAATGACAAAGAAAACTAAGATCATAAAGGAGATTACCAATTTCTAGCAAAGAAAAGTGGAATCATTATATGAAGCATGGGAGAGATTCAACTAGTTATAAAGGAGTAGTCCACATCATAACTTGCACAAAGAGTCCATTTTGTAAACCTTCTATAATGGTTGTGAATCTGCTATCACCAAGCACTATAGATGCTATAACTGGTGGTTGACTAATGAGGAAAATAGTTGATGCCATACATGATTTATTAGAAAAGATGGTAAACAACAACTGTCTATGAATGTTAAAAAGGAGTAAATAGAAACCAACCTTAAGAGATTAAAAAGGAGAGCTTGCTATACATTCAGTGACAACATTATAAGCTGAAGTAGCAAACTTAGCCAAACAATTGAACAACTTAAAAGCAACTTCTTCTAACCCACTCAAAGAAATTCAGCTTGGATGCCAATTATATAGATAAGAAATTCATATTTGAGCTGATTGCTTCTTAATGGAAAATAACAATATGGAGCAACTCAACTATATTGTAACTATATAAGAGTACAATATAGTCGAGGTATTAATAACCCCTATTCTAATACTTATAATCCTAAATAGAAGAATCACCTAAATTTTTCTTGATCTAACAAATTGTAAGGAATCCAATGAAAGCTCAAGGCCTACTAGTATTTCAACAAAATAGGCTCAATTTATTGGAATTGAATATAGACAAGTTGATGGATATATTGAATTCCAAATTCTTGGGCCAAAATGAGAGATAAAAGAGGCCAAGATGGATATCTTTCATTTTCCCTGTATTTATTTTTTCTTTTGTATTCTTCTTATAAGTTGATTTTCTATTTTGAGAATATAAAATTTTGAAAAGCTAAACATTTAAAATTTAAGTATAAGTAACTATCCAATAGGTACTTAGAATGTGCTAAATATAGCTTTACATAAACGTATATTGATTCATTTGGATATGAATATGTACTTGTTTTAGTAATAGAGTAATAGGTTATTTGCAGCTTAATGTCCCTAAAAAATTTAAATAAGTCTCTATTATTATTATTTATATGACTTTACACTTAGCCTTACTAAAATAGTACCGTTGCACCTTAAAAAAGGTAACAATAGGAGTTTGTTTAGCCCTTTTATGAAATATTAAAGTAAAAAGTTACACATTTAATCAATGTTTATATACGTATCAATATTTTGGTTCAAATTATCTATTTATAACGACATAGACTAAATCTATGACTTATGTACTAAAAAGTTAACTTACTTAGAATTTAAAGTGTAAGAAATTCAGTCAAACCTTCCCTACTTACCTACCTGTATATGGTCCATTTAATCATGACCCGTAACTCCCGCATATGGTTTGTCGCCCATTTCCTCAACCTTCCGCCTCTATGATGGACAGTAGGGTATGGAATTGTTGTTTAAAAATAAACATTGGTTTTGTTTGGTCCCTATCTTCACCGAAGCTTCAGTTGACACAATCGATTCTGCTGAGGAAGAGGATAGAAGCTCCAACATTCACAGAGACATCCAGATCTTAGGTGGAAAGGCAATGGCTGGAGGTATATAGTTCTTGGTTTAAGCTTCCGTTGCTGAGCATATATATATATATATATATATGTTGTTTTAAATGCATGGATCTTTACGTTAAAGTTATTGTATAAGATGTATGCTACTACTATGGTTTATCTTGCATTTGGTATCAGAGCTTATGATGTCTTTGTCTTGTCGTATAAACCGATGAAACACTTACCTCTATTATCCTCTGTTTTTGGGTTGAGTTTCTGCTAAATACATGAACTTGTGGCTGTTGGATTTTTTCCAACATTTTTAACATGCCTGAGATGTTAACCTCGTGTTGTCACCATCCATGGGACGCTCGACGGTGACAAAAACCGTTTAGGGAGGAAGGGACGACGATGGTCGTATGGGAGGCTTCGACGTTACCATTTCTGGAGAGCTGCATGGTCTGGTTTGCTACGTCTCGTGCGCATCGCCTGGCTCTCCTTATCCTACCGCCGATCTTCTCGCGTCTTTTGGCATCTTCTGGGGGGCAAACAAGTTGGGGCTCCGACTGGTTCCAGTTGAAGACGACGAAATTTTTGTTTTTTTAATAAAAAATATTAATATTAATTTTGTCTTAATATTAGTAATAAATTGGGTTACTTCAGACCTAACCTATGAGTTATGATTTTAATTATAAAATCATTTTTTGGTATTAATATTTTATGAAAAATATTCCTTTTACTTATGTATGTCTTATTATTAGCATTTAAGTTTATGACATGCAGATGATAATTGTTTAATTTTGCACAAATTACATGTGATTAATTGAAAAATTTTGTGTGTATAAATTCATGATTATTATACATGCAAAAATTAGATTAAATATTTTTTGCATTATTATTTAATTTATTTGCATTATTTATGACTTGATGCAAATATTTAGGCTTTAATTTAAAGTTTACAATAATATTAGTGATCGTATGATTTTAATTAATTGGTAATAGCCACAACATCTCAAATTAATTATAATTATATATTTAGCTTTAAGATCACATTAAGACATAAATTGTAATTAATT
>JANKOE010000002.1:33793104-33805957 GCA_026284465.1 Erythroxylum citrifolium | reverse complement strand
TAAAATTATTTTATCCTTGTTGTGATTTTTACCCTAATTTGGAGATTTTTTATGTAAAATTTGTGTGTTCATTACTATTCTTTCAGTCCTATTTAATTGTGAACCTGCTCTAATCTGGTCGATTTTCATAGCAAAAGGTATCAGAGCGAGGTGAGAAAATTATAACAAATTTTTTGGCGTAATCCGTCCGGAGTTCCGGTGAGCATAGTAAAAGTTAGTGAATAGTATCCACAAAAGGTGACAACTATTCATACATTTTTGCATTAAACTGTGCAGTTACTGTAATTCAAGTATATAGTACTATTCAAGTGTACAGTACTATTCATACATATGCATACGGTACTATTCACATATACATAACTATTCATATGTACGAGTACAGTACTATTTATACATACAAATACTATTCACGTGAAATAGTGGGAGCTAAATTTTATTTGTGATAGAAGCAATGACAACAAAATTTGAGATTGAAAAGTTTAATGGGAGTAATTTCTCATTGTAAAAGTTGAAGATGAAGGTTATCTTGAGAAAATATAACTGTTTAGCAGCCATCAATGAAATGCCGACAACATTAATAGATGATAATAAGTGGAATGAGATGGAAGGGAATATTATTGCAAATCTTCATCTGGCACTAGCAGGTGGGGTGTTATCAAGCATAGAGAAAAAGAAGACGACAAAAGAGATTTGAGATCATCTCATAAAATTGTACGAGACCAAATCACTTCACAACAAAATTTTTTTGAAGAGTAAACTATACACTTTACGTATGGCATAATCCACTTCGGTGACAGAACACTTAAATATTTTAAATACTTTATTTTCCCAACTCACATTATTGAGGCACACGATAGAGATAAGTGAACGTGCGAAACTTGTACTCCAAAGTCTACCAGATTCGTATGATCAAATCGCTATCAATTTAACAAAAAATGCAGATACTCTAGTCTTAGACAATATTGCAGTTGCTATTTTGGAAGAAGAGAGTCAACACAAAAGTAAGGAAGACGGGCTGACAAATTCGCAACAAGTGGAGGCTTTGGTGGTGACGAGAGGAAGATCAATAGAACGTGGCCCAAATGGGAGTCATAGTCATGGTACATCAAAATCTAGGAGTAAGAAAAATTTCAAATGCTACAATTGTGGCAAGAAAGGGCACCTGAAGAAGAATTGTTGGAATCTGAATAAAAAAGATTCTATTCCTCAAGGAAATGCGACAAATGCTTCAGATGATGGAGGTGCAATAGTTTGTGAAGCGGTAACGTCTATTGGAGGTAAGAGAAGATTTGTTGATGTATGACTTCTCGATTCAGCAGCTACTTTTCATATGACCTCTCGAAAAGGATGGTTCCATCAGTATGAATTTGTCTCTGGGGGATCTGTGTACAGTTGCAATGATCAAGCTCTAAAGATTGTTGGTATCGACACCATCAAGTTAAAGATATATGATGGGATAACTCAGACTATTGAAAAAGTGTGACATATGGAGTGCCTGAAGAAGAATTTGTTGTCTGTAGGATAACTAGATGATCTCGGTTTCAGATATGAGATTCAAAACAAGATCATGAAAGTGATTAAAGGAGCGCTGATATTTATGAAAGCAGAGAAGATTGTTACAAATCTATACATGCTGAAGGGAGTAACTTTGCAAGAAGGAAAGGCATCCGTTATGGTGACTAGTCCAGATGACAAATCTGCAATGACGTGGCATAAAAAGCTTGGACATATGTCAGAATAAGGAATGAAGATACTTGCAGAGAAGAATCTACTTCCAGGTCTCACAAAGGTATCACTACCCTTCTGTGAGCATTGCATTGTGAGTAAGCAACATCTATTGAAATTCAACACATCAAAGTTTAGAAGCAAAGAAATTTTAGAATTGGTTCACTCTAATGTATGGCAAGCACCAATTACGTTACTAGGAGAAGCAAATTTCTTTGTATCATTCATTGATGATTATTCAAGGAGATGTTGGGTATTTCCTATCAAGAGGAAGGCATATGTGTTTTTAACTTTTAAATTTTATGGAGTGCAGGTAGAACTAAAATCTGGTAAGAAGATCAAGTGTTTGTACTCAGATAATGGAGGCGAATATCCTCATAAAGAATTTGATGAATTCTGCAAGTAAGAAGGCATCAAAAAGCAGTTCACGACGGCATACACTCCTCAATAGAATGGAATAGCAGAGTGGATGAATAAAACTCTATTGGAAAGAACAAGAATGATATTGAGAACTAGAAGCTTAGATAAGAAATTATGGGAAGAAGCAGTTAACACGGCATGTTATGTGGTAAATCGAGCTCCATCAGTTGCAATTGAATTGAAGACACCGATGGAGATGTGGACTGGTAAACTAGTGGATTATTCCAAGCTCCATATATTTAAAAGTCCTGCCTATGTGATGCTTAATGCCCAAGAAACTACAAAGTTGGATCTAAAATCTAAAAGATTTATTTTCTTGGGATATGCTGAAAGAGTAAAAGGGTATCATCTGTGGGTTCCCATTGCCTACAAGATTGTTATCAGTAGAGATGTTATTTTCTTGGAAGATAATGATCAAGAGCAAATAGAAGATGTTAGTACTTCAAAAAAGAATCTAGAGATTACAATAGTATATGTGGAAAGGAAATTTGATCAAAATGATTGTTCTGAAACTACACTAGAGCATGAGGAGCAAGAACCAGTCGAATCTAATTTTTCAGATACTTGGAGATCAACTTGCACAAGAAGAGCACCGAGCTGGTACTCAGATTATATTATGGAGAGCAATATTGCATACTATCTTTTAACTGAGGCTTCAAGAAGCAATGAATAGCTCAGATGCATCGCAGTGGATGGCAACAATGCAGGAAGAAATTGAAGCTCTGCTTAAGAATAAGACATGGGAGCTGGTATCACTACCACAAGGAAGAAAGCTTATTGGCAATAAATGGTTTTACAAGATCAAGTGGAGTGGTAACGATCAAGTAAAGCGATATCGTGCTAGATTGGTGGTAAAAGAATATGCTCAGAAAGAAGGAATTAACTTCAATAAAATATTTTCTCTTGTGGTTCGACTCACCACAGTTCGAGTATTCCTGGCAATGTGTGCTACATTTGACTTGCATCTTGAGTTAGACGTGAAAACTACATTTCTTTATGGAGATTTTGAAGAAGAAATTTATATGCTCCAGCCATAAGGTTTTGAAGAAAAAGGGAAAGAGAACTTGGTTTGCAGGTTGAACAAATCTCTGTGTGGTTTAAAGCAGGCACCAAGGTGTTAGTATAAGAGATTTGATTCCTTCATCATGAGCCTTGGATGCAGCAGATTGAATGCAGACCCTTATTCATATTTCAAGAGGTTTGAGAAAGATGATTTTATAGTCTTGCTATTGTATGTAAACGACATATCGGTAGTAAGCCCCAATAATGATCGTATCAAAGAATTGAAGGCACAATTGGCTAGAGAACTTTAAATGAAGGACTTGGGACTAACAAACAAGATTCTAAGGATGCAAATTCACCGAGACAGAAATAATAGGAAGATTTGGCTTTATAAGGAGAATTATTTGAAGAAGATCTTGTGACGATTCAACATGCAATATTGTAAGTCAATTTATACCCATTTTCTGTTATTTTCAAGTTATTCTCAAGTATAAGTCTTAGCATTGAAGAAGAGATGATGGAGATGTCTTGAGTACCATATGCATCATCAGTGGAAAGCTTAATGCTCGTTATGATTTGTACAAGACTATACATTGCACATTCAGTGGGAGTAGTTAGTTAATACATGGTGAATCCTAGTCGAGAGCATTAGAATACTATTAAGAGAATTCTTAGATATATCAAGGCAGCCTCAAATGTTGCATTATGTTATGGAGGATTAGATTTTACTGTCAGAGGATATGTTGATGTTGATTATGCAAGTGATCTTGATAAAAATAAATCCACTATAGGATATGTGTTTACACTAGCTAGAGGAGCTGTGAGCTGGGTTTTAAAACTATAGTCAGTTGTGGTTACGCAACAATAGAAGTAGAATATATAGCAGCTACACAAGCCAGTAAAGAAGCAGTGTGGTTGAAGATGTTGTTGGAAGAACTTGAGAATAAACAAGAGAATATTACTCTGTATTGTGACAGTCAGAATGCTTTGCAACTTGCAAATAATAGCATTTCATTCAAAGACAAAGCACTTTCGAGTTCGGTATCACTTTGTTCGTGAGAAAGTGGAAGAAAGAACGGTGGAAATGTAGAAAATTTATACAATGGATAACCTGGCAAGTTTTTATGACAAAAGCAATCAATGCTGACAAGTTTATGTGGTGTCAATCTCAAGTGACCTGATAGAGACGTAAGCAACATGAAGCTGCAAGATATGATTGATTCTCAATCAAATATTCAAGTGGGAGAATTGTTAAACTTAGTAGGTTTGGCGTGTTAGGCACAGAATTTCGGTGTCTAACATGCCTAATAAGACAAATACTGGTTGGCCAATTTGGCCAACCATACCTTCAATCTCCTACCTATAAATAGGCAAGAGATAAACAAAGAGAGTGCATCCCATTAGCAGAGAAGAGAGATGTGAGGTGAGAGAGAAAAGAAAGACAAAGAGAGACAAAAATATTCTGTGTATTTTTATTGGTCTAGTTTTTTTTTGTAATTCTCTATTTTTCAGTAGTAAATTTTTTTTACCCTTGCCTGTAGTTTTTACCTTAATTTGGAAGTTTTTCACTTAAAATCTGTGTGTTCACTACTATTCTTTCAGTCCTATTTAATTGCGAACCTGCTCTAATCTGATCAACTTTCACAACATATGTATGGTCACATTACTATTGTTTGTTTATGCCTTTTGATTCCTAATTATTCCATCTTTTGTGTTTACTTAATTGTTTGGTCTGTTGTGTTCTATCGTTTATGTCTATTGCGTTTTGGTTTCTGAACAAAGGATGTATGTCTATATCATATTTATGTCTCATGCGTTTTGGTTTCTGAAAAAATGATGTATGTCTATATCAGTCATGGAACAAATCCTCTGCTTTAGCCTTTATCACTTTGTCAAAGCAAAAAACTTTACAGATCCAATTGATGAAGATCGATATGGAGAAAGTGGCAGTGACGCTGGTGGGTATAAACTAGCAGATGGTTGCGTCATGAAAGCATAACCCTGGATATTCTCAACCACATACTGTGTTTAGTTTACAAAATTGTTTCCTGTGACAACTTGTGTCTGTATGAACGATGTCAACCTTTTCCCTGTGATAAATAAATCTGATCATTTTAGACATTAAATTACTACTTGTTTCATATTGTATAGTTTGCGAAAATTTCTGTAGATATTGAAGTATTTATGTATTTGTCATGTCCATATTGTATAGTTACTGATTGTTCATCTTTTATCATACAGCTTTCTCTTCTCAGGTTATATCTTTATTTGATCATACCTAGAATTTAATCAAAGATTTATAAAAGATTGACAAATGGAATGTTTGATCTGGGCATCATTAGTTGTTTCTTCCGTGTTTAACTAAATTTAGCCTATTCATTGAATTAGGACGAAGTACAGCCTATACTTAATGACCACGAGTACATTGTAAAAGTCTGGTATGGAAGTTCTTGTTTTGACATCTTTTTACTGATGATGGGGGTTTGCACGGTGGAGAATCAAAAGTTAAAATGGGTAAAGATTCAAACTTTCGATGGTAGCCAAGATAAGCTGCAGTTTGGGGTTTATTTTCTAGAAAACTGAAGTTAATTAGGGAGTTGATTCAATTTATAAAGTATAGTTTTGAAGTTTCAATGCAGAACACATGATTGGTTTTCATTGTTACCTTCTATTTTTTGTGATGAAGGTACAGTGAATTTAGTGATATAATAGATTGGTATATTTTTCATTTCATTAAAATATTTTATTTTTACTTACTCTTATAATTTTTTTTATCTTATTTATTATATACCGATTTTATAGTGGTTTAATACCGGTTGAACTTTTAAACCTTGAATCTTTCCTTTGACCGGTTCGATGTTCGGTTCGATTTTTAAAACATTGTTGAAACCATTCTTGATCCTAATTGCAAGCGCGGGAATGAATGACTTGCTCCACTTAGCATGGTTAAATGTTATAAGTTTTGGAGAAGTGATAAGTGTATTATGATCATCTAATGGATGAATGAAATACGGAAAATTTAGATCTTCAACTAGTGACGAATTGTGACATGAAGCTGTGATTTGAATGAACAACTTTTAGTGTGGAATAAGCTATCCAACGCCTCAAAGACAAACAAGCTCTAATAACATGTTAAAACTTGAAGAAAAGAGGATAAACATGAGCTGACGAATTTCCAGAAAAAGATGAGAGAGTGACCGCGCGTAAAATGAATACTCTGATGTTTATTCTTTCTGAAAACCGAGTATATCTGCAGAGGTTTGTTATAAGTTACAGCATAATTCTGTTAAAGGAAAAAACTAATTCTTGATTGTTATTTACAGCTCATCTATCTCCTTCATTTTGTCGTTCATTTCGTTTCTTCTTGCTTCCCAACGTACGTTTATGTTTTCTTTCACACTGAAATGCCTATTCTTTGGATGAGAGCATAAATGCTGTTCTTAACGTTAATAACTTGGCGGAAGGATGAGCAGTCATGTTTCAGGAAGCCTTGCTCATTAGATCGATTCATGGATGGGTCATTGCTTCTTTCTTTTCTTTTTTTCTTTTAAACATATCGAAAAGCTTTTTGGCTCCAGCAAGATGGGATTGTTGGTTCTTCATGGCTTGCCATCTTAGAAAGTTTGTAACTAATAGCACAAAGAATAGCAATGCGAATACGGGGCATTGCTGCGAGAAATTTAGCTGTTGGTTAGTGTCTGATTTCTTATTTTTCCTACTTTCCTTGATACAATGAACCAAGTTTCTCACTCATAAAATTTAGTCCTCACTTTTGTAGTGATTTGTACCACTGAAATATATGGGTCATAGTTTTAGTTAATTAAGGTAAGAAGAGCTTCTGAACCAAATTCATTTCAGTAAGGTTTTCGTTGTTGATTAGAGTGTACCATTTCCTGTGAGTAGAGTCCAAATTTTCTGTCTAATATTATAGTACCTTATTATGTTCAATAAATCTCAACCATTTATTTATGTAGATCCCGCATGAGGCTCGCGTAGGTCTCGTAAATAAATAGCTGAAATTTTATGAGATAGAATAAGACAGAGTAATATTGAACAGAAGATCTAAAGTCGTGAGCAGAGACTATCAATCCCCTTTAACATCCTTGACAGTGATCACAGAACCACCAAAAATATTTTTGGGACATTTGTGGGAACAAGATAGAAGTGACATGCGCGACAAAAAGTAATAATTTACCCCACAATCAAGTATGAGAAGAAAATGAGTCAGTTCAAAGCGGGGATGACAGCTTCTGATATGAAATGGGAATGAGTAAGTTGAAAGCGAAGAAAACCCCTTCCACCAACCTACTTCTCATCATTTTCCTATCTTCTAAGAAAAAAAGAACAAATGACTAGCTCAAAGCAAGGAATGCACCCGCCACATAACTTACTTCTGGTCCTTGACAGTGCCGGTATCACTCTGTTTTGGTATTGGTTGAATTCTGACGTAAGGCTTCCTGGTCAATGTCTCCCCACGAAGTGCAGCTACATATCTGTCATTTGTGTCCTCCTTGCGCTTTAGCTCTCCAAGATATTCTGCTAGCCGCTCTTTATTAACTTTCCCCATCGTCTAATTAGAATTCAGCCAAACAAACTTTAAAAATATTTCTCAAAAGCAACAAAATCAAACTTAGATAATAAGCATATTTAAAACTAACAGACGGCAGAAACAGCTTCAACAGCATAAAACTATAACTGAGCCTGTCAACACAAAATGAGAGAGAGAGATAGTTTCAAGTGAAAGAGGAGTCTATCATTCAATAATCATTTTGATGTAGAAGGTAACTCTTAACCTCAATTTAACCTAACACCATAAAGGGGTTGGTTTACAAGAAGAGCGACTTCAGTTCTCCATACCCCTGAGTTGCAAGCTTATAGACCAGCTGATATAATAATCAGCTATCAGCTAACAGCTAATGCAATAAGCTGTTTGCTATCCACCGACCACAGCCTTAGATTATTGAGTTTTAACCCGCTATTAAAACAGACAACAGAGGATAACCTCAAAATTAAAAGTACAAGCCACCATAGAACAGCGTCTAGCAAGATAAATAAATATAATGAGTTAGATTTTGCGAAAAGGAAGATGAAAGCTCAGTAGTATTATAAAGATCCAATAATCACATCCTCTGCAAGTTCACAAGCGAAGGGAACTCCAAAAGGGATGGTTATAGCAAGGGACAGTTGAAGAAGAATTTGTGAATTAAAAAGAACATAAAATCACTTGTCTACTAAAATTAAGTTGCCCATCCTATGAAAAGGGGTTCCATTTGTAGCAGAGAAAGCAGGGATTGAACAGAACCCAAAAACAGAAACAGAAATGAAGTAAAAGAAAAACAATAAATAAAAAGACACAGATTATAATTTACAAGAGACTCAGGGCGGGCGGTTTGGCGGAGACGGGCCTCAAGCTCAGGGTTGCGAGAATTGGTGATCTGCATGACACAATACCCAATTACGCCAGGAACCACACCGCACACGGTGGCGAAGGCGAAGAAGAAGGGCTTGGAATCTCTAGTCTTCCTCACTATCCACCTCCATGTCTCGCTCTTCTCCCACAGTATCGACATCTGCTATTCTATGTTCTCTGGAATTTGGTTTTCCGCATGACAAATTTCCTTATTAGGCTTAAGAGTAAGAATCACAACAGTGGCCCATCCCTGGTCCAAACTGAAGTATGAGTTCTCTGCTTCTTCTACTTAAGCCCAACTGCCCAAGCTCTATTCATATGTAAATACAAGCAGCCATGATAACTCCCATCAAATGATAAGTTTACATAATTGCCAATATAAACATAATATATGTATGAAGTAGATTAAAAGAAAAATGGAATGAATTCAATTCGTGTATGTAATTGAAACTCATCTCCTTTATAAATTGAATTCACTCCTCTAAGTATAGGAATTAAATTACATTGAAGCTTGAGGTAGTATCTTGCTCTTTTACTCTTTCATTCTTTGGACTACTTCACTTCTCACTATCTTGTACTTTACTTGATTGGATTCTAAAGACTATTAATTAAAATATTATTAATAATTAATTAACAACAATATAATTAATTAAAATATAACTTATTCATTAATTAAAATATTGTAATGAATTAATTAATTACAATATAATTAATTAAAATTAATTAAAATATTTTAATTAATTAATATATTGTAATTGATTAATTGCAATATAAGTAATTAAAATATGATTAATTAGTTAATTAAAATATAATAAATTTTTATTTCTCAATATTTTTTACAAATCAACTACTGTCAATAGTAATAGTAATCATTCATTCCTCTTAACCAACTATTATAATAATATTATTATTATTATTCATTCTCATTTCTCACTATATTCATTCTCATTCCAAAGAGTGTAATTGAATTCATTTATATTATTACTAAGTTTGTTCCAAATAGTATAAATTGAATTTAATTCAATCTCATTAATGTAATTGAATCTAATTTATTAATGAATTCAATTCAAAGGTTTCCAAACAGCCCGTAAATTTTCCATAATTCATTAGATTGATTTTTTTATTATTTCACTATTCATATCAACTTTTGATATTTCACCTTTCTCTCTTTTGATCTCATATTTAGCTTCAATAATTTTAAGCCTCATTACCTTAAATAAGTATCAATGTAAACCCATTAACCATTAAAGTGAATTAATTTTAAGTTTACAAGTGTGCATGGACACAACTGTATATCTATTTATCTACATATAAACTATAATTGTCTCAACACAATTTAGTAATTGATATATTCACATATAATTTTTTTAATTTTAATGAAAAGAAATAAATAAATTTTTTTGATTAATTACTTGACAAAATTTTTTATATCTTTTCAATCTTAAATTAAATAAATTTAATATCATACTAAAAATTAAAAAATAAATGCACTAAATTCATACTTATCAATTATAATTATGAATAAAAAGTAGGTTAATAAAATGTAGATTCAATTCTTATTTCATAATTAGATTTTTTTTGACGAATATTTCATAATTAGATGGTCGTAGACTATATATATATATATATATGGGAAACACAACTCTTAAATTTTAATAAAAACAAAAATAATAATTGATTAATTTTACTTGGCAAGCTCTTTATTTACCTTTATTTTTAAATATAAATAAATCCAATGTCATAAGTTATGGTGCTTACCAATTAATTGTCATTAGGGATGGCAAAAGGGTGCAAGCCAGGCAGTCTTACGTCAATGAGCTAGCTTGGATTGACTTGACTTCGGTCGGATTTGAGCATATAGATAACAACAAAACAACATCATTTTGTCTTTGTTTTTTCTAAACAAGTAATAATTATGCTTGGATTGGGTTTAAGTTAGGTCTAGGCTTTAGTTAAGGCGCAGGCCTAACCCAAGCCAGAAAGAGTAGAGGTTGGGATGGGTCAGATCCATTGCCATCCTTATTTGTGACATTAATTTTAAGAACCCTTATTATTAATAATATGATTTCATGTGTAATTATCAACAAGAAACAGGTTGATAAAATATAGGTTAAACTCTATTTATTAAACAGGTTGATAAAATATAGGTTAAACTCTAATTATTAAATAAGACAATGATATTTATTTCATTTTTATTTCTTGAAAATGAAAAGCTTTTGGCAACTAAACTATGCACTGTCCATTTCAACCTATTATCCTAAATTATCTCTTTAGGTAATTTTAGCACGTTGGAGTGTTATTATAACTTTACTTGTTACTAGTAGATCATAAGGGAAGAAATTAAAATAGCTTTAAGGAAGATGAAGAATGGAAGGATAATAGGGCTTGATGATGAGATACCATAGATGTATGGAAGAGTCCTTAAAAGAGAGTCGTACTTAGTTAGCCAAGCTTTTTAATGTAATTCTCAGGTTTGCCAACATTTTAAATGTGTAGAGACTTAGTATGCTAATTCCTCTATACAAGAATAAAAGGGACATCCAAAGTTGTAACAACTATAGAAACATCAAACTACTTATTCACTTTGTGAAGTTATAAGAGAAGGTGATTGAGAAAAGAGTGATAAAGGATGTACCTATCTTAGAGAACTAGTTTGATTTCATACTAATAAGGTCAATAATATAAGCTTTATATCTCCTTAGAAGATTAATAAAACATTACATTAAAAGACAACATAACCTACACATGATTTTTATTGACTTAGAGAAAGATTATAATATGGTATTTAAGGAAATCACGTGAAGGTGTTTATAATTTAAGGGAATTCCTATAGCCAATATACGGATTATTAGGGTTCTACTTAGGACTAACACTTCTTTATCATGTTATGATGATACGAGATGTCCAAAATCTTATATTTAGAGTGCATAATTATAATGTGACTGTTAAATTTAGAGTATGTCTTCTCTGCATCCAACATTTGTTTTTGTATACGATCTTTTGATTCGTCGACACAAGGATAAGTGAGTGGGTTTAGCATTCAAGAGTCAGAAACTTGGAGACCTATGGAGTATGGAACCCATCGCTCCGTACATAGCAGATAATATTTTTATTGGCATATAGATCTTTAGAGCCAAAGCAAAAGCAAAAGCATACGTTTTTATTGGATAGTCTCACAAGGTAGATGTGATAGACACGGATTTGTTGTTGGGCGAGGCCTTGAGCATCTTACCAATCTCTACCTCGAAACGTTCCATCGCATTAGATGGCAAGCAAATTGGCATTACTATTCCATTCTCTCCTTTTCTATTCTTGAAGGGCATATAAAAACTCCCACCTCCGGGAATTGGCACAACAACACCCTTTGCTGGTCCGCTGTATGCCGTCTTGCCCCAACCGAAGTCCACATCTCCCAATCCTAAACGTGTCAGGTCTGACACTATATATATCCTCGCCACTGTATAGAGGGGTCTGCCCTTTATCACCATAAGATCGGCCACAGACTGCATATACTCCTCCGTCATCTCTGCCTTTGCTTTTCTCACAAGTTCCAATGCATGTCCCAAAGGATTGCAACAAATGTTACCGGCTGTCGCCACCGCTGTTGGAAATGCAAAGGCGTTGCCGTAGAATCCTTCCGGTAATGGTCAGTTCAACCTGAAGCGTGCGTTGACTACCAATGCCATGCTCATCACTTCGTCGGGGTCTGGCTAGATGGCCACGGTGCGGCATTTCCAGAGACATGCAGTTAACAACTCGACGGAGGAGCAGTGGTGAAGGCTTGGCGGAACGAAACTTCTCAGGGCGGCGACTTCTGCTGGGCCGAAGAAGAAGGAGCGATGGACCATGTCGTCCAGTGAAATAATCGTCCCTTTTTTGTCGACCACTTCCTCGTATTCCCGGTGTGTGCAGGTCACGCGCGGTGGATTACGTGCCTGAAACACATGACGTTCCCATGCTGGTGGAACTGAAGGCGCTTGCTCCCCACGAGCCATCTCACTTAGGGCCGTCAGGAATTGGGCTATACCCGACCCGTTGCACATGGTGTGGTTGAAGCATAGAGCGAAGATGAAGCCACCGCACTTGAGACGCGTCACCTACAAAATTTGTAATAAAAAATTACCATGATAGTAAGTATCAATTCCATTAATTTTCTACATCTATAATCAACATTATCAAATGTTAAACTTTTATTAGATTAATAACCGTAAAAGTTACGATGTGACATCATTGACGGGTTTTGGGCATTAGGAAGGAGACGTTAACACATTGGACCCTACCAACGCTGGTCCACCG
>JANKOE010000002.1:33666921-33696392 GCA_026284465.1 Erythroxylum citrifolium | reverse complement strand
TCTGATATATTTGTGCTGACAAGTCCTATGACAGCCAAATTCTTTACAAGCCCACAGTTTTCACCACAGCAAGTCCTGGTCACAAACCCAACCAGGTGAGCTTTGATGGTCCTACAGCCCAAGTTAGTGGGGATCTCCAGGAAGAGTCCGAGCTAAGGTCCAACCCCTCATTCAGAACTACCTCTCGTTCTCTCTCGACTATCTACCTCATTTCCTCTAGAGAAAGGCCGAGCTCGAATGGAAGCAACGGCTCGGCGTAATCCTCAAATGACGGACCGTCCGACCCGTCAGGGACAAAAACATCGTGGCAATTCCTTAAGAGGGAAAGAGACAAATCACAAGCGAATTCTAAGCACTCCTCGTTTAGGTGCCGCTCCTTCCACCGCTTGATTGCGTCAATCTTCTCCCTTCTGATAGAATTTCGCAACTCCATCATCCTGTTCTTAGCCCTCAGCTGATCCCTCACGGTCTCCGACACCTCAACCATTTCCGCCGCTATCTTCAGTAGCCCAACTATTAGCAAGGCACTTTCGGATGGAGAGAAGAAAAAAGGACGTACCTAGTTAGAGATTGAAGTTTGGAATTGGGACGACAGTGGAAGGTACACTCCGGTGACTGCAGACAAAGAGATGAAAATACAAAGAATAGAAGCTGGAAAAACTACACAGAGTGAAGAAAGACCGTTAATTCCCAAATTTTTAGTATCAACTGAACGGGAGCACCAATTGACATTGAACACGTGGTGAAATCCGGGCCGAATTCAAACACGTGGAAAAATCTGAGCCGCGATAAATTAGGGTCATTAAAGGCCCGAAGCGGCGTGACAGTCGAAAGGACATGTGTGACAGCGCGTGATAGATGCGCGGCAGTTAAAAGGACGCATCGTTTCAAATTTTGAACGGCGCCTGGGAGATACGAATCATCAAGCAATAATTAGACCTAGCGTTGCGACCAGACGTCGACGTCCAATCGATCGCCCTGGCATAACGCGAGCCGATCAATCGTCATGTCCTGGCACATAAATAAACTTGGTATACAATAGCAAGGAGGCAATCTCCATGGAGTAGGACAAGTAAATTTTGTTCTTATAACCAAGAGATTCTCAAAATCTATATTTTTCTAAGTTTTAAGTATATGTGTGTATAATTAATTAATTAATTAATCATTTACAAGTTAAGATAAAATTTCAATAGTGAGAATTACAAATTTTACTTTCCTCTTACATTTATAAGGTTTCTTATTTCACTTATTTTTCTAATACAAACTTAAATAGTAATTATTAATATTTTTTATTTATGGCTTTATAAGTTACTCATTCTCATTTCAATAGGGAGGAGATTCTCCTTAGCATGGTGTGGCTAATTGGCCACAGTGAGGTAAATTAGTGTTTTTCCTAATTTTTAGGGTTTTAGCTTCTACTTAAATTTGGGATTTCAGTTTGTATAGAATCTACTACTATATAATTGATGATTTAATGCATAAATAGGTATTCATGAAGACATTGGAAACTAAGGAGCGGAGGAAGATAAGATATTCCTGATAAAGGAGTTGGAGGAAGAAATTCATGATAATAGCCATAAATTGGTCTAGAATGAGGTAAGTTAGTGATTTTCCTAATTTCTAGAGTTACACTTCTGAAAGTTTTTCTTATTAATTTAGAGAATTGCTATATAATTGGAATTGAATAACTTATTTTATTCTTATTTTATTAAGATACGTAATCCCATTAAAAAGTAATTATGTTTCAATATAGGGAGAAATTGAAAGACATAATTCATTTCAATATATTGGTGATAGTAAATTATTAGTTGAAGGTATTGACCTAGACAAATTGTGTTGGTTTAGTAACATAGGGACTACTAAGCATAATTGGTATGATAGACTGGATAAAGTGTATTATTGGCAGGCAAATAAACATAAAGAAGGTGGGTTGATTGAGACTGTAGATTATTAAAAACAAGTGAATTGGTTTATATTATTGAAAACCATAAAAGAGTAGGGGTTTATTTTGATGGTGAATATAATGAAGAGAAATCATTAAAAAAAGATAATGTGAATGATGGTGATGATAACATAGTTCTAACAAATATTGAAGAAGAAGACAATCATTACATAGAGGATAAGTTGCTTATCTTAGGAGTAAGTAACATAGATGATAAAGCAAATATTGAAGAAAAATTGTATTATTAGATGACAATGATGATAGTGGTGTGTTTATTGAAGATGTGTTGGTTCGCATAAAGTTTTGAATAATGTGTATGTTTCACATGAAGTTTTGAATAATGTGTATGATGGTGAAGCTAATGTTTTGATTTTAGAGTATAAATTTGAAAATCTTGTGCATGATGATGTTGCTATTGAGCATGATGATGTTAATATTGTGCACGACAGTGTGAATATTAAGCATAATGTGTGTAATGAAGATGATGTACCTAATGCATTTGTTGATGATGTGCCGAATGCTTCAGCTACTGATAATGTGGCTAGTTCTATTGTTGTTGATAATGTGCCTAATGCTTCTACTAATGATAATGTGCCTAATGAGGATGTGCATAATGCTTCTACTGAAAACGACAATAGTGATAGTCATTTAGTAACATATTTGAAATGTGAACATGAAAGAGATGATGATGAGCTTTAAGTTGTCAGATCAAAATATAAAGAGAGGAAGTCTAGGAAAAGAAATAAAGATGTTGTGAATAGTGATGTTGAAGATCATTAAAGTGAAAAGGGGTATAAAGATGACTAAGAGGATTCTATGTCTTAAAAGCAAGTATATTGAAAATGATGACTTAGGTCAATATTTTAAAGTTCAAATAAAGATGTTCACATTGCATGGAGAAGAGGTGAACGTAAACACCTATATTATGATCCAACATCTAATATTAATGCTTAGGATATAAGTTTAAAGTTTAAAGGTGTAAAATAATTCAAGGATGTCATGATTAAATACCTATTACGGAAAGTTTGGGTTTGGAATACTTTAAAAGATGAGAAGTATCGAGTAAAAGTGATATATAGATCACAGTGCCCTTGATTACTTTTTGCAAGTTTGGAGAGAAATGACAATGGTTTTATGATGAATAAATCTGAACCTAAGCATTATTGTATAACAAAAAAAATCAATAAGCTCATCATATCAAAATGGATTAGAAACCATTACAAGGACATGATTGAGTTATAATCAAATATCAGGGCTATTTAGTTAAAGGATTTATTAAGGAAGGATTTAAAAGTGGATGAGGTGCATGTAAGTTTTAACACTTGTAAGAGAGCAAAAGCAAGTGTCATCAAAATGATATATGGGTAGTATATGGAGGAATTTTCTAAACTCTTAGGGTATGGAAAAGAGGTTAAGATAAAGAAACTAGGTACGATATGGGCAATCAGAACAAGCACTAATGACGAAGGAAAAGGATCTTTGTAAGGTGTTATGTTTGTTTTGCTTGTAAAAGGGGTTGGATTGAAGATTGTAGACTAATAATAGTACTATATGGATGTTTCTTAAAAGTAATATGTAAATGATTGTTATTGACTACTGTTGGAAAAGATGGAAATACTCAAATGTTTCCTATCACTTAGGATATGGTTGATGTTTAGTATATATAAACATGGAAATGGTTTATAAATCTTCTTATTTCAGATTTACAACTTATAGATGGTAATGGCTTTGCTTTCATATATGATATGCAAAAGGTATGTCTATATTGAATTAAATATATTTGTTTATATGTATGCACTTAATAAAACTTTTATTTTTATTTGTTTATTACATGTAATGAAAATAGTTTTGCCATATGTTAAGTATAGAATATGTGCAAGGCACATTTATGCTAATTGGAGACAGAGATGGAATGGAGATGATATAAAGTTTCAACTTGAAGGATAGCTAAGGCAATATTTATTCCTGATTTCAATGATAAGTTGTAAGTGATAAATGATTTGATACCAGGTTTCATTGAAGCTTTATTAGATTATCCCAAGAAGACTTAATGTAAGGCATATTTAAATGTTAATTGCAAGCACAATTGTGTGGATAATAACATAAGCGAGAGCTTCAACGGTTGGATCTTGGAGGCTAAGGTGAGCTTATAGTTAGCATTTTGCAGCCTATAAAGAAAATGGTGATGATATACAAAAGGAATTTTAAGGAGAAATATTATAGAAACATGTCACCATAAGTTCATATCGTGTTAGAGGAGAATAAGAAGGAGATCTTTAGTTGCTTTGTTGATTAAATGGACATGATGGATATAAAGTTAAGCATGGAATAGACAGGTTTTGTGTGAGAATCATTAGTTATACTTGTACTTTTAGATATTGGGATTTAACAGTGATTCCATGTCCTCTTGCTATTATTGTCATTTTTTATAACTACCAAAATCCCGATGACTGCTATATTGACAAATAGTATAGCAAGAAAAGGTACTTGTAAGCATACAAGTACTCCGTCGAGCCACTTGATGAACAAAGATTTTGACCCCTATGTGAAGTTATTAAGTCACTTATAATAAGGATAATGTTTGATTAGCCTTAAAAAAAGGAAGAAAGAGAAATCTGAGTAACCTAAAATAGGAAAAGCGACTAGACAAGGAAGAAGAATGACTTGCACCAAATGTGGACAACAAGAGCATAACCAAAGATCATGCAAAAGTCCACTATATATAAGAAATTTCTAGTTAATTGTGGAACTTATTAACCATTTTGTTAACAACCAATCAGTGTTTGAAAAATATATATAGGTATCAGGATCATCTAGTACCAATGTAAGGAGAAAATAAGGAATTCAATATACAAGTTCACGGCATAAAACATCAAGAAATGTTACATATGCTGAACAGAACCTATGAAGATCAAGAAAGCGTACAAACAATGATTGGAGGAAAAGGAAAAGGCAAAGTGAGAGGAAAAGGTAGAGGTAGGACCAGGGGTACGAGCAAAGGGAGAAGGAAGAGTGGATATGGAGTTCACATCAATGAGTCAACTGGTTCAATTGAGTACCATATAAGTTAACTGAAATTTGGAATATATTAATATTAGTATTTAAAATTTTGTTTCAAATAACCATTTTCGTTTTCATGTTTAAACAACATAAAGGTAATGGTTAGATCATGAGGCGCGATAACTCATAAACTCCATTGTTGCATATTCTAACACCTAAACTGAAGTTGAGTTTTAGTTAAGATGACAACAATGGAATGGTGGGAATAATATCACTTCATCTTCATTATGTAATGAGAGGGATGCAAAGAGAAGAAGGCTTGGAGATCAACTTGATTTTTACACTTGTAGTGAATTACTCTTTTTGAAATTTTTTGGTGAACTTGTTCCATTTCACACCTATTTACAAATTGAATTTTAAATAACTTAACTTCGAATTTGAAGTTGGAAATTGAATTTATGAAATTGTTTATTACGGGACATATTGGAAGTTGGTGAAATGGAAGTTAGTTAAATGACTATTGGAAGTAGGTTAAGTTTTGAAATTTCCATTTTGGAGTTACTATAGATATCATAAATTCATTTGATTTACCAATTATTAAATACAAACAATTGAATACAAGGTAAACTACAAATAACATTATAAAGCTAATAATATATTTTTCCTTATTATAAGTATAATATATTCTTGTTCCAACAAGGTAGTCCTCACAAATTACCATGGCATAACATCAAATTTATGAAGTTCATATTCTTCAACTTTTCAATAATTATAGTTATAAAAATAGCTACAAATACTATAATACATACTCTATAATTATATATCACCTTTTGCAATCTTCTTGTTTCAGATATTGTATATTTCAGTGCCTCTTTCACTTCTGTCAATTCACCTTGTAGCTCATGCACATACCATCTTTTAACTTCTTATTCTCAACCTTCAACCTTTTATTCTCAAATCTCAATTTATTTATAATGCATCTCGCCTTTTAACCAGAACCTTCATCCACCCGTCAAAGCCGACACCACTAAGATAGAGCTTGTTATACAAACTAAATCTCTTAATGAAGTTAAGGTTAGAAGAGAAAGTTTTGAAAAGTTAAATGTTACTTTGACCAAAAAAGAAAGGTTATGGAATTTCTATGCATCTTATAGTAAAGTTGGAGGACCAATTTGAGGTTTTTCCTTTTAAAAACATTAAGATTTAAATTGAACGCTTTAAAATATTAAGGTTGAAGTTATATTTTGATATAAATGGTGAGGTTCAAAATTTTCTTTTAGTCTTCTTTCATGTAAATGCATTTTGAATTTTCTTTGAGGTTTTGGTTTTAAAAGCTTTAGTAAACTATTTTTAAAGTGGGAATAAACTTAAAATTTTTTGCACTTTTCCTATTGTAATATTTTTTCTCTAAAATTTTGATTTATAATTTTTGAATATAAAGATTATTTTATAGAAAATTAATAATTTGGAATTAGTATTGTAACACTAGTTGAACTTTTAATCGATTTTTTAGAACACAGCAGCACTTGATATAGATTTGATTTTTGTCTTCTGAAGTTGTCCAACTTCCCATCGTTTAGGAGAAATTAAATCTGGAGTTTTGAGAGAGGTGGATAAGATGAAGAACGGAAATATAAGTAGAAGAGGATAAGATTGGCTGACGTTGTTATGTCCTACAATTGTTTGCATTTTCGTTGTTACTTGCTATTGAAGTCGTTGAACTTGGAGTTTTGCGTGACAAGCATACTTTGGCGAACGGCACTAAAATCTAGAACTAGTTGTCGACAGTAGGAGGAAGGACTGGAACCGGTACAAAACGTGCTACAGATCATACCTTTGAAACAGGACAAAGTTGTTACTTCCGAAGTTAAAAGCAAAGTGCGACTGGGGATTAGGACATCTTTGGGTGAAAATTGTGAGGAGAATCTGGATTGGATAGCTGAAGGATTCATCCCTGACAGCTATGTTATATAGTCAAAGAAGCTACAGATATCCATTATTTTTTGAGTTCAAAATGGAAAAAGACATCTTACTCTGTAAGTTTTTATACAAGGTAGTTCGTTGTCTGAAGCCTCAAATACACATCCAGCCAGGATACAGTTAACATGCATTTTTATCGAAGAAGTCTGTAGATTTCTGACTCTCTATGTACGTAGATTATTTGTTTCCCACAATATCATGCAATCGAAGTGAGCGTCGTTATGCGACGAAAGGTTTAGATTTTCCAGTCAGAGAGTAGGCACTAGGCATCCTTCGATAACTTGGAGTTCGATAAACTTAATATACTACGTCCATATTTTTTGGAAGAACACTGAATGGCATCCTAAGTAAAACATAATCCAATATTCATGTCCGTTTCGTTTGCTCCAACACTCGAGGGCATAAATGATAAATCCGAATTGTCTAAAACTTCAAGTTTCAAATTTAGCCGTACAGAGTTGAGTTGAGTTCAATATTAACAGCTAAGCACATATATCTCACTCTTTGTCTTTCATTATCATAATCAACACCCAAATCCATGAATCTAATCAGTGTATAACTGGACTTAATTTGTATGATAGTATATTGGTTCGTTTGTGAAATCTTAGGTAAAGGAGAGGAAGAGAGACAAGACAGGACGAAGTAAAATCTTATAATATAGTAGTAGAAAACAGGATGGCCTATGACGATGACAGATAGGTACGCTGCCTATGACCGAGTATGAGTCACGCATACGTGGAAAAATTGTTTTAATTCGCGAAATAAGTATAATTTTCAAATTTAAATTTGTACTTCTTAAAATTTTAGTAATAATATTCATAGTCTATAAAAATTAAATTCACATTTTTATAAAATCTAAATTTATAACAACATTTAATTAAACTAAATTTATTATCTTTTAAGGTAATTATGTAAGAATTGAATTTTTTTTTTGCTCTTAAAATTCTTACTAACTTTTAAACTTAAATTTGATTTATGAGTTAATTATTAAAATTCTTTTTTTATTCAATTCATTGTTAAATGAGTAGGATTACTTTTGTAATTATGATGTATACGAGAGACATAAATGTAAATTCTCACACCTCCACTTTAATCAGTTATTATTATTTAAAACTTAAAACTAATTGGTTTTTGGAATTAGTGTAGAAAAGGGAAAAAGTTTTGTTTCCGTTGTCGGTTTAAAAAGAAAAAGAACCCTAAAAAATATGTACTAGGAAAAGTTATATAAGTAGGAAAAAGAAAAGAGAAATGGAGGGAGACGTCGAGTCATCGTATCAAATCCTCCCGCCGCCGCCCCTTGCACAAAATTGAAATAAGATAGTTGTTGTTGCTGTTTTTGTTTTTGCTATCATTCCGATTCCCGTGGGAACTGAAGGTTGGGGTGGTGGGGTTGTGGGAACTTCGTGAAGACCGTCAATAGGCACAAGGTGGTTTCTAATCATCTTTTGCCAACTTTACTCACAGTATTCATACTATCTCTTCTCCTCATCTTTACTTTTGTTTTTTTGTTGTCATCTGCTTATTACGATGTATATATAAGTGTCTCTATGTGTTCCTCCTCCTTCATTCCTTCCGTCAGACTCTTTTCCTTCATATTTAGGTACGGATAAGCGGTCCATTATTGTTGTTATTAGCATTGCTTGCCTGTTTATTGCAAGTTTCTCTCTTTTTTGGGGACTTTTTTTAATGTCTACGTCGATGTCAGAGCAATTTAGTAATCCAACTATCAATTACTCATATGTTGTGTTTTTTTTTTGTTGAACGTCAGTGTCAGCAGCAGGATCAAGTTAAGAAGAGTTTTTTTTTATTGGGTTTCGGAAATACACAATGAAGTACGTATTGGTGACTGGAGGAGTGGTCAGTGGACTTGGGAAGGGTGTTACGGCCAGCAGCATCGGAGTTCTTCTTAAAGCTTGCGGTCTTCGTGTTACTTCTATCAAAATTGGTACATAACACCATTCTTAGCTTTATCTTACCGCTGTTAACTGTGTTTTTCTTTTATATGTTAGCTTACCATTGTTAATTGTGTGCTGTTTTAAGCAATGGGCATTTCTAATTCTCTACCAACTTTGGCATTTCGTTTTCTTTTTTGCTTCATTATGTGGTTAATTATTAAGTTTCTTAATTTGATAGCAAAATTTGAGAGTCTTCTTTCATTTTTCAGTACATAAGATTCTTTTGAAGCATACCATCGAAGTTTCTGTGCCTTTATTTTTTATCCTATGTTTCTTTTCATCATTTTGTATAAAGTCAATCGCATATACCTGTTGAACTAGAGCTTTCTGCGTGTGGAAGAACTATTATGAAAAAAGAAGATGAAGTCTCTTGTGTTGAAAGTGATTTTAGTAATTTGAATAAGAAAAAAAAATCATCTTTTCCTTTTTTAAATTTTGGTGTTCTTATTCCTAAACTATCAATAGATTATTGTAGTATTCCTTTCGGGTTAAGGAAAACAGGAAAAAAAATCATGTGACGGATAGGAAATAAGTTGCAATAATTTGTTTCTCCACGTTTTCTAAATCTTAGATTTTTTTCCCCTAGTTTAAGTTTTTATGCAAATAAGTTTGAAAAAAAATGAAGAGTGTAGGTCGCAACAGAAACTTCTTCAACAACTTAATTCTGTGTTTTACCTTTTTGGGATCCCATTCACTTTTAGGATGGCAATCACATCATTATGTGTACTTAAAGTAATTCCTGACGAGTGAGTTTTTATCATCACATTCATTTCTCTTACGATGTCAACCTTTTGTCTTATCCCTGACTTTGAAAAATTTGCAGACCCCTATCTAAACACTGACGCTGGAACTATGTCTCCTTTTGAGCATGGAGAGGTTTTTGTCTTAGATGACGGTGGTGAGGTAAATTTAAAACCAAATAAATTATGCTGACGATGCTCCTTTAATGTACTTTACAAACTCAACGTTGAGATGTTTTGGTGACTAAAAGGTGGATTTGGACCTTGGCAATTATGAGCGATTCCTAGATATCAAATTAACTCGTGACAACAATATTACAACCGGAAAGATATACCAGGTCATTAGAAGACTTTTACTAGAAGCCTACTGCATTATGATACTTTCTTCTTTCTTTCTTGTTTTTTTTTTTGATTTTTTGTCTTCATCTGACAGTCTGTTATCAACAAAGAAAGAAGAGGAGACTATCTTGGAAAGACTGTTCAGGTTTGTTTCTTATTAGTCTTGTTTTGAGCATTTCTTGATATATTATATGCTTAAGGTATTGTGCTGTTATTGCTGTTATTCCAGGTGGTGCCACATATAACAGATGCTATACAAGAGTGGATTGAACGAGTAGCATTTATTCCAGTTGATGGGGAAGAAGGTCCACCTGATGTTTGTGTGATCGAATTGGGTGGAACTATAGGTACTTCCTTGGTTTTCTATTTTGTGCTTATCCAGATAACATCTTTACCGTCCTGCATATAACTCAATCCATTTCATGCAGGTGATATTGAATCTATGTGGTTTGTTGAGGCACTTGGCCAATTTTCTTGTCGCGTAGGTAATTTGATAAGCTCCGTCATCTGATTGAAGAGTTAAATTGAATCGGTTTCTTTTTCAGATGAGCATTGATAGTGCTATTCTGATATTGGGCTGCTACTTTTCTAGGTCCTGGCAATTTCTGCTTAATCCATGTCAGCCTTGTTCCTGTTCTCAATGTTGTTGGTGAACAGGTATAGCTTGAACTTTAGATCTATTTGGATGGCATTGATTACAGATTTTAATTCCCTACTGAGGGGTTGACTGCAGTATACATTTCCAGATCATTTTGACTTGTGTACTTTATAACACACTGGTTTTGTTCTTTCTTTGATTGTTAAAAAAGAAAACAAAACCTACCCAGCACAGTGTGCGAGGACTTAGAGGACTTGGGCTGACACCAAATATTCTAGCTTGTCGTAGTGCAAAGGTTTTTTCTCTCTCTTTGCACTTAAGATTCCTATATTGCTTAGCCTGGTTATTATTTCTCATGTTTGTAAAATTCTTGACAGGCACTTGAAGACAATGTTAAAGAAAAAATTTCTCAATTTTGCCATGTGGCGGTACTAGAAATTAAATGCCATTGTTGTTTTGTTCACCCTTATTATGCAATCATACTGGTTTTTTTATATTTGACTTTTATGCAGGCCGAAAACATTGTCACTCTTTATGATGTTCCAAACATCTGGCATGTTCCTTTACTATTGAGAGTAAGTTGGTTTTAATGCTTTTAAATAAGTGTTTTCAACTAGTCATTGAACGTGAGCTTGAAATCTTTCTTTTATTCTCTTTTTGATTTTTCCATTTTAAATGATTAGGATCAGAAAGCACATGAAGCGATCTTGAAGGAGCTAAACCTTTTGGGGTTTGTTACATAAACTCATTCCTTGTTCTTATTATGATTTGCTCTGCTCTAGTATGCCTTGTTATTCTATCTGATAATGGTCCCCTTAACATTGTTTGCTTGTTTCCTTTTACTAATGCGTGACTACAATTTGCAGTGTTGCCAGGCAACCTGATTTACTGGAGTGGACAAGCAGGACAAAACTTTGTGACATCCTGCATGATCCTGTAAGGCATAAGCATCTCAAGGGTAATCTGAAACTTGTTTATTGTCCAAAAGTAGTCATACCCATAATCATCAATTGCAGGTTATAATTGCCATGGTTGGAAAATACACTGGCCTTTCAGATTCTTACCTGTCTGTTCTGAAGGTAATGATTTCAGATATGTATCATGCTTATTTTAGTGTTCTTTTTTTCTTCTCAATTCTTTTCAAAAGCTGCTTTTCTGATTTCATCCTAACAATTGCAGGCATCTCCATAAGATTATTATTTTTGTCTGTTGAGTTTTTGTGACATGTTTAGGAGGATAAAATGATGGCGGTTCTTCCAGATGGATTTTTATTGGTGTCTTCTCCTGTCTTTGGTTTTTTTTAATCGAAGTTTAGCCATCAGATATATTGTTGAGAATGGTCATAATATTGAAACCAAGATCTACATTTTTTTTCAAATTACAAAGTTTTTGATGCTTACCTGCTTCAATTGCTATTTGTTGCAGTAGGATTATAATTCTGTACCTTTTAATGCCAGTTACTTTCACATAAGGTGTTACGGAGGGAATTTTAAGATATTGCGGGGGTGGTGACAGACTATGGAATGTCACATATGTCTTCTTTTGTATACACTGCTAGTTGCGGTAGTGGCTATACCCTTAATCACTTGTAATTTCTTTGCAAAAAAAGAAAAAGAAATAAAAAGGATTTTCAACTAGAGTAAGTGTTAGTGGAATTTGTCCCTTTATGTCTTGTGTATGAAAAACTTGAAAGATTGATTGTAACTTCCATAAGACTTCAAATAGTAAAGCTTAGATGCACTTTAAGTAATGTCATCTAAGAAAAGATTTGAACTTCTAATTCATACATTTAATCACAGTAGCTATACTATGCAAGTTATTCTGTTTCCATTGCTTTCTGTAGGAATTATGATCTTTAATTTGATTTGATGTTATCTATTTGATTATTTGCTCTTCTTTTGGATTTTGATATATTGCAACATGTAGACAATATCAGATTCTGAAGCAACGAGTCCTTTTGTGACAGGCTCTTTTGCATGCTTCTGTTTCTTGTCGGCGTAAGCTTATCATAGAATGGGTTCCAGCTGGTGATCTAGAAGATGTTACTGCCATTGAGGTCAGTGAGAAAGAAAGGAAGAAAGAGTAAAGAAGTCTTTCTACTAGTTTATAGTCATTACCAATATCATATTTTAACTAGTATTCACTCTTATCAGGCACCTGATTCCTATAAAGCTGCTTGGGATCTCTTGAAAGTTAGTTCCATGACATCCCTCATGTGGAGCCTTTCTACCTTCGTTTTGGCCAATATTCTGAGACTGCTTTCCCTCTGATCCACATTTTTTTGTGTTTAAATTATTTTTGTTTGCAGGCAGCTGATGGTATTCTGGTTCCAGGGGGTTTTGGGGATAGAGGGGTGCAAGGAAAAATTCTTGCTGCAAAGTATGCACGGGAGAAGAAAGTTCCCTTTCTGGGCATTTGTCTAGGAATGCAAATTGCTGTCATTGAATTTGCACGATCGGTTCTTGGCATGCAAGATGCAAATAGCACAGAGTTTGATCTTGATACTTTAAATCCCTGTGTAATATTCATGCCAGAGGTATATTTGCTTAACTGAGTGTTGACCATGTTTGTATTGGACTGACTTATATGAAATTTCCGTTATAGCTTTTTTATGCAAATCTCTTCTCTGTAGGGTTCTAAAACTCACATGGGAGGCACTATGCGTCTAGGATCAAGGAGGACATTTTTCAAAGTTCTTGATTGTAAATCTGCAAAATTGTAAGACTCAGAACATTTTTCAAAGTTATTGATTGTAAATACGCAAAATTGTAAGACTTGCAGCATGTGTCTCCAGTAATTTGTTATCTGTATATGGTTCATTATTGTGGAATCTTTCTGACTTCATAATCATGTCATCATGTGGAATACATAGATAAAATATCATTTTAAGAGATGTAAAGGTCAAGCAATTTGCTGTCTTGTTAACATTTTGCTGTGTGGAATCATGACTAGGTATGGCAATGCTAAGTTTGTTGATGAGCGTCACAGACACAGATATGAGGTGATTTCTGTCCATAATCTCTAGTGGAGAATGAACGCGGTGGATTTTGATCTTATATTTCATGATCTGTAGGTGAACCCCGAAATGATAGCTCAATTTGAAAGTGCCGGCCTTGCATTTGTTGGTAGAGATGAAACTGACCGACGTATGGAAGTGAGTATAACTTGGATTGATGGACGTAACAAGTGTATGAATCTCCATTTCATTGTCTTGGGTGGTTAAAGACATTGTATTGTTTGTTTTGCATCCAGATTGTTGAATTGCATGGCCATCCATACTTCGTTGGTGTTCAATTTCATCCGGAGTTTAAATCTAGGCCAGGAAAACCCTCTCCTCTTTTCTTAGGTAATGCCGATTACTTTCGATGAAGTTTATTGTAACTATGGGTTTGATTAGCACTCTGGCTATAGTGCCTGTAAACTGGTTATTGATCTCATGTCGGACTAGTTGTGAACAAGTTAATGTGGGAGGACTTTCTATGGGAATTTAATTACAAAAAGGATCCTGTCTGTACCTCTTCATTCCTACATTTTTGTTAATACTTTACTGGATGGAGCAGGACCATTACACCTCGATGTTGTTAACTGGTCTGAGCTTTCTGAGAATAGTTTGTTCTGATTTAGGCCAAGCATGATCTTGTGATTGTTATGGTCACTTGGGCAGATCATAACTTCATATTTCCTTTGGCATTTGTACAGGACTTATAGCAGCGGCATGTGGGCAACTGGATGCAGTGCTGCAGAATAATGGGTCTGGAATCAAGATTTTGCCAAATGGAATGGGTAATGGAAAATCAACTTTTAAAGGTTACCAGAATGGCAACACATTTAAGCCTTCCAATGGGTCCTTGCATTTTAACGGCTTTTATAGCAATGGCAATGGTAATGAGAATGGCAATGGTATGCATCTTTAACGATTGACAATGGCGTGCATCTTTAACGATTTCAACGGTGTTTCTTGTTGCAACAAATTTTGAAGGTCCGTTAGGTTGTCTTATATTCTGTCTATAGAGTCTTTGAGTATGGATAGGTGTTTTAGCTCCCAAAGGACCCTTTTATAGAACATGGTGGATCCAAAATACACAGGCTGTGTTGTTTTCCAGTCTATGAATGGAACTCGGGGCTCAAGGTGAAGCATCACATTCTTGTTCGTTGATTTCATATCCATGGCGTTTTGGCTGCCTTAAGAAGAACTAGGATCCCTAACATCCATATGATTCTCGGTGAATGTCAGAAATCTCATTATATGCAGCTTGTGGAGATTTTGCATCCCATTTTCTAAATGTAGGTTCGATGGGGGCATCTAAAAAAGGGCTTTTTCTGACATACTGGATGGCAATTAGGATCTCACTTTCAGACAGACTTTTAGTTAGTTGTTCAAGAGATATGTACGTATTTCAACTTTGATCAAAAGATCAACGTCTTGACTTATCAGTTCATTACTACTCTCAGAAAGGATACTGATTCTTCGATGTTTTTTCTTTCTTTAATTCATGAAATATGTATGACGCCATATATTCTGGGAAAATATATGAAATATTGGTTTAATAATTTTAGGACCAAGTATTTCACATCTAGGCAAACTGATTTTTTATTTGAGAATATATGATTAAACGTTACAAGTGTTTTAATGTGCAGCTTAATTTTTGGGGATCACATGAATTTTGCATTCTTTTGCCTCAGGATGAAGAGTATCAATTATCCCCTTAAATGTTTACTGTCCATTTATGTCCATTTATGAAGAGTATCAATTAAGCATTTGTGTTCTTGATGATTGATTTGATGATGGAGTTTGCTGTATTCCAGGATATTCCGTTTTACTTAGAGAAGTGACATTGTGACCAGACCTAAGATGCAAAAATTCTACCATTTAATGTTTTAGAAATTGGAAATTGCAAGATACACGGATCCATTTCATGTCGCTCGCTTCATTTTAGTTCACAATACAATAAATGTTTCTTTTTTGCTTGGTCTAATTAGGTATGCGAGTCGTGAAATGTTGAGTAGTACTCTTATAAGCAGGTTCTTTTCTGAAATGTACCAAAACAATATTACGTATTTTATATGTTTACGATGAGAACGAATATAATGATGTTAGTAGCATTCCTACGGTGGCAATAGAACAAAGAGTCAAATAACTTGGCTTTATTGAGTAGCATTCCTACGGTGGCAATAGAAAAAAGAGTCAAATAACTTGGCTTTATTTAGTAGCATTCCTAAGGTGGCAATAGAAGAAAGAGTCAAATAACTTGCTGTTATTGAGCGAAGTACTTTTATTATTAAATAGAGTAATAAAACTAAATAGAAAGGAATCTGAACAAACCTTAAGGTCTATGTAAAACTTCAGAGCAAAATTGTCAAATTTTGATTTATAGGTAGGGAAAGAGAAAAAGATATCTTATCAATAAGCAATGACAAAATTTAAAGAAAAAGAGAAGAAATAATAAAAAACACTAGCAACTGGCAAGGTGATTGCCATGAACAACGAGTGACTGGCGAGGTGAGTGAAACACGAGCATATGGCAAGGTGAACAATGAGCGAGAGAGGCGAGGGGGACTGGCCAGCCTGGCGAGAGGAACAGCGAGGAACTGTGGAGGTGGGTGACACTATAGAATAATTTTAATTAATCTATAGTAACTCATCTTCTTAGAAAGCATCTTTTCTCTTCCAACTGAAAATTTTAGAGGCTCCAAGTAGTTTTTGAGTAACTTTCTGACCATGGAAACACCCGAAGGGAGTTCCTCTCCTTTAAAGGTATTGCAAAACCATTTTTCCACTCTTCAAGAATCTTTTGATGAAAATATTGTCAAAGATCAAACAAAGAAGAATGCTAAAAATTTGAATGACATTGGGAAATCTTGGGGTAATGTCGTCTCATCTAAAACTCCCTTAGCAAAGCCTAAACGCTTTTCTTCTATCCTGGTGGATGGTGTAGTCTCTCCTTCGCTTAACCTTCTTTAAGAAGGAGCAAAACTATGAAAATGTACCTTAGTTGGCTTTTTCCTAAACGAAAAACCATCTTTTCCTTTTATGCAAATGTGGGCTCAAAGCAGATGGAGAAATAAGTGTTTAGATAGAATTCTTCTTACTGAGGAAGATACCTTTCTATTAAAGTCTACGAATGATGAGAGCATGCGTAAGATTTTGCAAGTGACACTTTGGTGTGTGGATGGACAACTCATGTTTATTCAGAGATGGGTGTCAAGTCTAGCTTTTGACAAAAACAACGTTGAATCCATTCCTTTATGAATCAACTTTCACAACATTCGTCTGGAGTACTAGTCGATGAATACATTAAGTTTCTCAAGAAGTGCAGTGGAAAACATGTGGCTTTTGATTAAGCAACTGCTAAGCTTGAAAAAGAGTACTATGCTCGGATATTTGTGGAAATAAATCCTAAGAAGGCCCTCTCTAAAGTCTTGCCTACGATGAAAGTTAGTCTTGCTAATGAGCTTGTAAATGATGAGATTCAGCTCTCATACAATTGTAAACCTCGTTTGGGTAAGCAAGTATAGAAACCAACAGGGAGACTTTCCATAAGAGGGGATCACGGTGAGTTAATGGGATTAGAGGAAGATCTAGCTAATCCTATTCTAAAACTTAACCCCACTAGCACTTCTCCTGATTTACAGAGTACTTCTTTAGTTGAAAAGGGTTAGCTTGATAATTTAAATATTGTTATAGCTAGAGATCAAAGAAAAGTTAGTGCTCAACCTATAGAACTAGTGAAAGTAAATGTAGATCCTCCGAAGAGTGATTAGGAAGATGAGGCTTCTCATCAAGGGAGCACTGATGAAATGCAAGCACTAAATGAAAATTTTATTCCCACTCTTAGCAGAAGATCAGGGAGAAAAGGAGAAAACCTAAAGGGAATTGGTAAAGTTACTCACATATTATAATGATTTTTTAGAATATTAAGGGTATGAATGTGCCCAATAAAAGGTAGGCTACTAAGGAAATTACTTTGGAAAAGCAACCCATCTTAGTAGGAATGATATAAACCATAATCAAGACATTCAAGCTTCAAAGTTCAATGAGTTTTATGGGGAAAAGCTAGGAATATGGCTCTAACCACATTCAACACTTTAATGGAAGGATAGTATATGCTTTTAATAAGGGGAGAGTTAAGGTGTCTGTGTAGAATTTTACTGATCAATATGTTCCTCTCCTATACAGGCTTGATGATTTTGACCTAGTATTTGAGGTGATCATCATCTATGCTTCTAACTTCGAGTTCCAAAGGTCTAAGTTATGGAATGATCTATATAGTATCAATAGTATGATGGTGAATCACTGGATTATTGTTAGGGACTTAAACTGTGTTTTGTCTCCGTCTGATAGATGATAGAATTAACCTTTCCAAACTGGGTAGTAAGTTGGAAAGGGTAATGTCAAAGATGGATGCCACTTATTTGAGATATTCAGGCAACATATTCTCTTGGAGTAACAAACAGAAAGGAGATGCATTAATCAGTAAGAAGCTTGATAGGGTCATATCCAATCAAGTATGGTTGAGATCCTTTCCAAATTCTAATATACTGTTCGAATCACCATTATTCTTAGACCACTCCTCCGTGGAGATCATAGATATCTTCACCAAAAGGAAAATAAATGAGCCTTTTATATTTTTGAATTTCCTATCTAGTAAGGATGGTTTCACGGAGTTAGTGAAACATGGTCCAGTGATGTCCAAGGTTATAAATCTACCAGTTCATAAGGAAGCTTCATGCTTTAAAATCAAAACTTAAGATGTTCCTAAAAATAGGAACTCCTCCAATATAAAGGAGTTTACTAAAGGCCAAGGAGGATCTAAGGGGAGTTCAATGGGCTTCTTACCTAGCACCTCGTAACCTAAATTTACAGCATGAATAAAATAGGAAATTGTAGGAATATATCAAGGCTCTTGCATATCATAACTCAATGTTGATGCAAAAGGCAAGAAACTTGTGATTGAAGGAGGGTGAATTTAACTCAAATTTCTTTCATAACTCTATTTTTGCTAGGAGAAACTCTAATAAAATTATGAGTTTGCTTGATTGTAATGACCAATTGGTTACCAATTTTTCTTTGGTTGAAATCCTCAAATTTCATTTATAACTCTATTTTTGCTAGGAGAAACTCTAATAAAATTATGAGTTTGCTTGATTGTAATGACCAATTGGTTACTAATTTTTCTTTGATTGAAATGATGGTAGATCTATTAGTTTTAAATAGGCAAGACTTGCCTACAGGATTTGGTTGATGTGATTGGGTCACCTCTTGCTTTAATCTGGAATCATTGCATTTGCTTGCTACTAGTTAGGAGATCAAGGATACTTTTCTCTTTAAATCCAAAGAAAGCACCTGGTCTTGATGGATACAATGCTTTTTTTTTCAATGCATATGGAATATAACTGGAATTTTTCTTGTTATGGTGATGCAAGAATTCCTACATTTAGGTAGGATGTTGAGGGAGATGAATGTCGCATACATTTGCTTTATTTCCAAAGTTCCATAGGTTTTGTTCCTAAATAACTTCAAACTTGTGTCTTGTTGCAACATAGTTTATAAAGTGATAGTGACATTGCTGGCAAACAAACTTAAAGTTCCTCTTATGTCTATGATTCATCAATCTCAAGTGCTTTCATTTTTGGTAGAGCAAATTTTGATAATATCCTACTAATTGAGGAGCTAATAAAGCATTACAACTCCAATAAATCAATCAATAGTTGTGCTACCAAAATTGATTTCTCTGAGGCCTCCGACAATAATAATTATAGTTTTTATCTCTACCAGTCTGGAATGGTTTGGTATTCCTTTTAAATTCACTTTTTAGATTAAGGAGTGCATCATAACAGCTTCTTATAATGTGCTTTTAAATGAATCCCCCACCAAGCTCTTTAAAGGCTTCAATGGGATAAGGTAGGGTGATCCTTTATCACCATATCTGCTTACAATCTCTATGGAAATTCTAAAAAAAACAGATATAAAACTTTGGAAATTTTAGAATTCTCCTATCACCACAAATTTGAGGTAGTGTAACTCACTCATTTTAGTTTTGCTAATGATTTAATGATGTTTTATGCTGCAGATGAAAAGTTAATATCAATCTTGCATAAATCCCTCACAAAGTTTTGTAGAATATCTGGTTTGAAAGTTAACATCCTGAAAAGCAAGAAGTACTTTTCTTAGGATGTCACTAATACTGATAATCTGCAAGAGATATTTAGTTTAAATATCCAAAGTCTTTCCTTCAAATATTTGAGGTTACCTCTATCCTCCGAGAAGTTGAAGTACTATGATTCCTTGATGTTGGTGGAAAGATATAAAAGTAAGATTAATACCTGGTAAAATAGATTTTTTTCTTCAGTATGGAGAGTTCAACTAATTATTTCAGTTCTAAATAACCTACACTATCATTAGAGCTCACGCTTGATTCTTCAAAAGAAAATCATTAAAGATATTAAAAGATGCATGAATAATTTCCTCCATTATGGAAAAGCAGAAGATACCAAGGGGAATAAGGTGAAATGGGACCATCTTTGCTGGAGGAAGCAAGAAAGAGGCCTGGGACTGGTTTCTTTTCAGCTGATCCAAACCAAGATAATTTCCAAGAGAATTTGGAAGGTTCTAAATGATAAAGAGGCTTTATGGAATAAATGGATAAATGTCTACTATTTGAGCAATTCCAATTTTTGGAAATTGGAACATAAGATGGAGCATTCTTAGACTTTCATCAACATTTTAAGACATAGATACAATATTTCCCCCCTCATCAAAATGCAAATTGGCAATGGTGAAGATTCTTGAATTTGGTTTGACAAGTGAACACCTTATAGTCCACTGATTAAGAGAGTTGAGCTGCTTTCTCTACTAGGTAGATGAAGAATTAACACTGACATCTCACATATTACTGTTGACAATGAGTGGAAGATCACAAGAAGAAGAGTTGACATATTTCAAGATTATCTCCCATTATACAGGCATAATTCATCCATCAAGGATAAACAAATATGGTCTATTAGCAGTAATAGAGAATTCACCAACTTTTCATATTTGAAAGCTATGAGACCTCATTATCTGAGTGTTCCTTGGTATAATGTAGTCTAGAAAGGAACCTTAATACCTAAAGCTTCTTTTGTAACTTGGTTGGCAGCTAGAGGAAGATTGAAAACCAAAGATAGATTGAAGGGAAGCAATGATCAGATTTGTGTCTTATGTAACACATTACTTGAAACTGCTAATCACCTGTTCTTCAAATGCAGGTTTTCTTCTACAATATGGGCAAGGATGCAATACAAAATAAATTTAGTTTGCTCTGCAGATGACTAGGGATATATTTTGGTTTGGGCTGAAAAATCTTTATAAAATGATTGGAGAAGATAGGAAATGCCTGAGTCTAATAGTAACTTTTTATAAAAGGATTGGAGAAGATAGCCTAGCTTCTTTTATGAAGCATAATTGGGGCATGGATTAATCAAGCTTGTCTGTTCTTGATTAATTCTAGCTTTACTATGAGGACTAGTTTCCTAACCTCATAGTTTCATAACTATTATTTCTATAGTCTTGTAATTGTCTTGATTGCCAATGATAGTTATTTATTTATCTTCTAAAAAAAACTAAATAGAAAGGGAAAAAACAAAATCAGTATCCTGAAGCGGGTGTGAAGGAATAATTAAAAGAAATTCTATTTCGTCAATTCATATTCGACTAAAGTTGGTTTCCCTGTAGGATTATATAATCTCTTCAGTGAAATTCTACGTTGAAAACAATCTATTCTCAATAAGAATGATTCATAATCTACTTTAAATCAGCAAAATGTTATAAAGCAAAAATGTTATAATTCTAGCAGCTTTCAAAGTTGTAAAGTAGTTACAGAGACTAAGGGATGAGTAAGTTATGTACAAGGTGAGTTGACTCATGAACCAATCTCGTAATTTAGCTTTGGTTTTATATTTTCTCCCAAGTAAGAAGATTATATCTAATCATCTACTTCGACTAAGCCCTTTAATCCAGTGAAAGTTCTATGTTCATTTCTTAAAACTTTCGAATTTTGGTGCAAATTGTACATTAAGTATTGAGATATTTACTCTAAGAATATCAAATTTATCAAATATTTACTTAGTTAAAGTAATTTTAGTCAAATTCTTTCTTCTCTTTACAAAAAATGTTAATTCATAAAAGTATACTAATGCTATTAAAAATAAACGTGTCATAGATTGATATAAGTAAAAGCTAGTATTGTTTAATAATACTATGATTCAATTGATTGAAAATATATATTCGCATAATATCAGAACAAATGAAACACACGGCCTATATCCCCAAAATTTTGTATGTGCTAATATCTGCACAATTAATAAGCATAAGTATTAAATTTACTATAAAAATATAATTTAATGCTTATTTTGAATATCACATCCTATATGCTCTTTAAATTGTAATATAGTGAATACATACAAACTTTTCTTATAAAGAAAATTTTCTTAGATATAGAATGTTTTATTATATTGACATCACTATATTTGATGAAGTTTGTGCTATATAGTATTTTTAAAATGTGTATCCTTTATAATATAACTGTTTATTTATTATTCTGACATGATAAATCATATTAATAGGAAATATGAGAGCACTTAGATAATAGTAAACTAAACAAAGGATGATAACATGATTTTGATTTTTAAAGGCATTAACAAATGAAGTAGGATTCGTCGTGTTGTTCTGATCAATTTTTGTTTCTCTATCAGGTTTTTCTGAAACTAAGCTTCCATTCACGATGCATTGTAACTGGGGAAGAAGTTGTATGTATGCTCCACGACATGACAATTGACATGATACGAAATATTTGAGGAATGGAAACATGCAGATAGCAAAATGGACAATGTCTAAAATTAATGTTATCCTTAGAGCCAGGGTAGAGAAAACTTCTGAATTGGAGTACCCGCACCAAGAATTTGTGATGATGGTTGGCCTCTGCCTTGAGAGAGATGGTCGATACTTTGATGAGATGCAAGAAGCTTGTCCAGAAACGTCCAATCACCGGTAAATCTTTCTGGTTGCTGCGTCGGAACACAACTATTAGACGATGAAGATGTCAGCCTCAACAAATTCTGCGAGCACCCAATCATATCCATGGTGTTCAAAGAGACTGGTGATATGAAGGAAAGACCACCCGCAGCTGATTCAGGACTAAATAACTGCGGTAGATGCATGGAACCATCAAAAGAACAATCATAAGGTGCTTGCATATGGTTTTTCTTTGTCTCCTGTACTGGAACAGAAGAAGTAGCTCCATCCTTCATGTGAATAATGTAATCTTCTTCTTCGGTGGCTTCATGAGGTATATAACTTCTAGTTTGATTCTTCTTCTTGAAAACCCTGCAAACAACCCACCCATCTTCCTGCTAAATAACCATAGAATTGTTAATCAGTATCAGCTACTTTATGAGAAAAAGAGGCGTATCGTGAGTTGTATATGTTGCTACCTGAATCTCGGAATTGTCGTCATCTAGGCGGTACTCGTGCATGATCCAGTCAGTCTTTTGTCCATGAGGAGCACGTCCAGTGTAGAAAACTAGGGTTTTCCTCATGCCAATCCGTTTGGCGTTGCTTAGGTAGATGGCTTTGTCTCTTCCTGTTGCTTTCCAAAAGCCAGCAGTTGTTGCACGATTTGTTCTTGTTCCCGTAGGATATTTCTTGTCTTTGTGACTGAAGAAGTACCACTCGTTTTGAGGGCCTGACCCGATTCTGCATTTTTCTGAATTCCCACGATGTTTATATTAGAAAATAGTTCGTGATCATCAACCAAGAACAATACGTTTAATATATAATTGAAACGTTGTATATAATCCACATGACCACCAAATTGATAATCTGAAATTGAACTTTACTTATTAATGGGAAGAGATATGAATAAATCGGTAGAGAAAAGAAGAGCGGGGAAACATTGATCAAAACCTTTGAGGTCCCATGGCTCAAGTTTATTGAGATCCACCTCCCTGATAACGTCGAGCTCAATTGCTTCGTAAGAGACTTTCTTCCTCAGGTAATAGTACAGGAGTTCCTCGTCTGTTGGATGGAACCTGAAACCTGGTGGAACTGATAGCTGACCGTTTCCAGCCATCACGGATCTCTTGCTCTGAATCTGCGTGTTGACCTGGTGGACGTAAAGTATAGATCAGAACGAAGAATGCAAGTAACGTGCACAAAAAGTAGCCAACCCGTCTTCCAAAAACAAAAAAGTAGCCAACCCATCTCTATAGTGAATCAGTGATCATCATCAATTAAGACCCGATACTTAAATTTTAAACATGTGATTCACTATGTTTTGCAGGAACCTTAAATCTACGCGAAGAATTTTAGTTTCTAAACCCGCTAAGAATATACATGTTTATGTGTCTGCCAAAATACAGTCCATACACAAGAGTTCTTGCATAGAACCTTAACCTACATACGTTTAACCTCACCCATGGCTGATATTTATGTCGTAGTAAGCTTGAGAACTACTGTATATCAATAAAGCTGCCAGCAAGGTATGCAAGAGTTTGTGGTGTCATCTCAATTTTCAGTAGGAGTTGAATCTCAGTTTCTGTTAAAAAGAAGGCTTCTTTCGTTGATCTTGTTACATGCATGCTGTGATCATATCTGATATATCATAGATTAGATACCTTGAAATGGAAGTTGAAAGCAGATAACTGATGTCAAATTAAAGCCAAAACTTCTCACATAATCAAGTCTGTCTTACACTAACAATCAAACCTATAATCTTGACGGAAAATAATGCTTTCCAACAAAACGAAGGAAAAGGGTTGTAAGATGGGAAGAAGAAGGAAGTACAAACCTTTTCTTCTTTTGCAGAGAGCGGGGAAGTGATCCTTGTTAGCTGCGTCGAGGTACGTACGTAGTGGGATGGGTTTTAATTATTAAGAGACTCTTTCTGGGGTAAGGGACAGGGCGATGTGGATCAGCGAAAACTGCACAAAGTTTAAAGATGACAGAAGGAACAGAAATAAAGGAAAATATAGCAATTAAATAATAAGAATAATAAAGAAAGAGGGAGGTGATTTTTATACATGCATAGAGTAGAGACTAATTGCATGAAACTGGTAGTGAAGAAGGGTATGTGGGAAATAATGTCCGTTGAATGGGAGACCTTGGTCCTAAATATCGCCTCACTAGAATGAAGAAAATCTGCTTAACTGTCAATTACTGATCATGTAACAACAACAACACACTTGCAAATATATATATATTTGTCTTCTTCTTCTCCCTTTGATCCGCTTTGTCAACAATTTTACACACAGTTTGGTTATGATCTAGACTCAGGCCGCCCAACTCTGAAAATATATTATTTCTGTCATTCTTTTGTTCTGCATTTTGTTTTTATCTTTTAATTAATTTAGCACAAGGTAATGCAATATATAAAATAATATATATATTATAGGTTCATTGCGATCCATCAAAAGTAATTATTTCAGAACCAAAACCCTATTATCTTGATGAATTACACGCCAACGTCTTTATTCTCTGATTCAGAATGACCAAACGAGTGAGTCAAACCCACACTTTACGAGACCTTGGTGACAGACAGCTTATGCTTATCTGCTCAACTAAACCAACTCCTTGACATTTTTGGTTGTGAAAAGACTCAATAATTGTTGTACAACTACTCTATATGTTGAAAGTTTCATCCGAATTCATGCTAAATGCTATCAAATTATGGGGAATCCGTAAGTAATCCCATTGTTAAATATTTATTAGTATTACAGCTTTCACATGCATATTTCAGTTAACCGTGCATCTAATTCCATCGAGAAAGGACAACATGTATGATATAATTCCATCACAAAGGACGATGACTAGACTAATACCAATTGAATTCGTTTCCTCAATTAGTCAGTTGATCGCATGAGATTCAGTGCAAGTGTGCATAGTAGACCAAAGAATGAGCGAAAGGGTCAAATCAACTGTTTATTTCTTTTTCTTTAAGTATATAAAAATAGGACCCTCTTAGGACGGAGTCCAGATCCTCTGTCTAATATTATGGTGTCTTATTGTGTCCAATAAATCTCAGCCATTTACTTATGTGGGTTCCGCATGGGATCCGCGTGGGATCCGTAAAATAAATAGTTGAGATTCTATAAAACAGAATAAGACATAGTAATATTAGACAAAAAATTTAGACCCCTTAGGACGAAGATGATTCGAATACCTAGTCATTTTTAATTCAGGCTTGAACCTCCAACCTCAACCTTTTAGAGTGGGAGGAAATTATCACCAAGTTTCTATTATAAATTACCACTTGATAATTTTCATTGTCATTATCAAATAATCAGTGTCAAACTAAGAGATAAACCTAGCTCGATAGTATTTTCCTAAAAGAAGTTTTCATCCATACTTGCTTCTAAACAATGTATCATTAGTTGGCTTGTTCTTTTTAGGAGTCCAGAACTTTTGTCCAGTTTTATGGTGTCTTATTTTATCTCATGAATCTCAAACATTTATTTATGTGAGTTCCGCGTAGGTTTCACATAAATAAACGTGAGATCCGCATAAATAAATTGCTAAATTTTATAAGACAGAATAAGACACCATAAAACTAGACAAAAGATCTTATCTCTCTTTTTATGGTTTCAGATTGTTTGAATGAATGAGTAGCCGTACGAAAGAATTTAAACGAATATAATTTTCTTCTCTTCTCCCCTTTTTTGTGAATTTTGAACTCACAGGTCTCCGATTAAATAGTCAACTCAGAAAAACAAAGTGCACGTACAGCTATCTCATATATTATTATAATGGATACGAAAAAGCTAAGAAACTGTGAATTTGGGCTGTTTGGAGGGTATAGACGTACATGCACTATGTGAGAAAAACAAAGAGCAGAAAGTGTGTAGCATCTTCACGTGCTGATCCAACACATATTACGCCATTCAAGGTCTCGGTTGGATTGATTTGGATATAATAACAACACCCAAAACCAATACATGCACAACTCGGGATTGGTTTTTGCATTTCCCTTTCTCGAAGGGATTCGCACGCAACCTTAATCTCTGTACATTTGGTGTAATTAGTCTATATATCACACAATTGTACGCAGTAGTAGCTGTGATTCCTGGTCAAACACGGTGAAGCAACATCAAAATTATGACACGTTGTATATATAAGAAAAATGGTTCACATAACATGCATGCATTTATTTTGACATAACGTAAGAACTGGCTGGAGTGCCGTCGCCTTTACGAACACTGTAAAGCATGCATGTGCCCTTCTGGTGTGTAGCTTAGTTAGGAAGGAAAATTAAGTTTAGATAGTCCCACGAAGAAGCAAATAATAGCCAAAATGACAAAAGTAAGTACTGTAAAACAGCGTTACATCCTGGAAATAAAATCCTCAAAACGCGAATTCCTTGCGAATAAATTAAACCTGCAATTTCATAGTTAACTATACGCCAATTTGACACTTAAGTTCATATTTGTTGCAGGTTATCACGTCTCACATGCTGCATTTCGATCTTTGCTTCTTCTCTACTCCAGTCTTCTTCGACCTTTGATCATAAATACAACCAAATACATGAAAAGAAAAACAATTAAACAACGAGGACAAGAGAAATAAATAGTCTAAGATACTGTATCTTATCTTGAAGAATCCTGAAATTTTTTAAAAATAAGATAGAGCCTCTCTAGCATATTAATAGAGCACACAAAGAGAAGTGAAGAGAACGGAGGAAGGAGAAAAATAAATTGGTAAATTAATTAACCCCTCTGAAAAAGCAACATCAACCGTGACAGGTACATGTTTATGTACAATTGAACCACACAAGTGGGTTATAGGAATATGGAGAAACAGATTACATAGTATGTGTTCCCTTTTTCCTTTTCGATCATACTAAATCAATAAGGAATATGTTTGTGAATATGCCAAATGGCACCAAAGCATTACTGACTCATATTGGTACTATCTAACTATCTAATGACCTTTATTTGATCAATGCGTACCATCTTTTTCCTTTAATCTTATTTCCACAAGTAAATTAACAACTATACTTCCTTTTGTTCCTCTGTCAATCACAATACTGCTCGATACAGGATCTGAAATGTTGGAGGAGGATTGGGTGAGGAAGTTCAAAGGCTTTACCACTTGATGATACCTGTAAGGAAACATGAAAAAAAGGTATGTTATATCTTATGTTGGCTCTGAATCAGATTCCTTACTTGTGATTCCACATACTTGTTCCTCTTCAATTAGTCTTAACTAGTGTTACTACAAACAATTTATGGATTTAAGACTAAATCATTTGTTAATGTCAAGCTTACAATTGATGAAGGTTGTAGACAGTTTTATTACTGTTAATAAAGTTATGGTTTGTGCAATTTGCTACTTTCCTAAGCAGAAAAAAATGCCTTTTGGAGCATGTACTAGCACTTCTACTATTTGCTTCGGGATAGTACACATAGATATCTGGGGCTGCTACTTATGCTGATGAGAAGTCTATTGAACTTAATAGATGATTATAACAGAGGGACTTGAATTTATTTGATGAAAAGCAATGAGAAATTTAGTGCATTGTTGATCATTTCTATATAGAAAACTTTCAATGTATATGGATTATAACTTGTAGTACAAAAGGTATTGTTTTCACGAGAAGTGCTTATCTACCTAACAACTTGAATAAAACTTTCTATAAGGTACTAAAAGATTAATTGAATTAAAATATATTATTGAAATTGAAATAACTAATAAACCGAAACAATTGAATAATTGAGCTACCAATAAGAATAAAGTTGGTCAAAGCTGAAAACTTATAAATTACTCTATGCTTGTTTTTTCTTTGGTCAAAGCTGAAAACTTATAAATTACTCTATCTTTTTATCTTGTTGATTCAATTTATGCTTGACCCTAGATATCCTAAAGTTTTTAGTACCTCTCTCAATAGCTAATCAAGTAAGTCCAATTGAAATCGATAATAATAGAATTGCAACTTCTCGATTCACAAAACTAGTCCTAACTATTCAATTAAATTTGAAGTAATCCTAAGGATAATTAATTCATAATTAAAATCTTTCTTTAATTGTTTATTAATCTAATATTGGCAGGTCTATTAAGCTATCAACTCTCGTTGCGTACCTTAACACAAATAACTTGATTCACTGTCTTGATTTATTACCAATTATAAGCATAACAAATATCACAAAGCATTCATATATCAATTGAATTCAACAAGAATAAAGTTTAATAGAACACATCAACAACAATCCCTAATATGGATTTAGAAACCCATAATAATGTTTAACGTCCTAATAATCTAAATCAATATCCAAGACAATGAAATATATGAAGAGAAAAGAAAGAAGAACAAGTTGTGTCTTGGTCTAAAAATCTGCAAATTCTATAGTTTCTCTTGATGTCTCCTCTTTGAATCTTATAGTTGCTCCCTTGTGTGGTGTTTTTTTTTCTTATCCTTAAATACTTCTTGAGGCTTCTAGGATTATTTTTAGGGTTTTTTTTACTTAATTTGGTTCCAATAATAGCCCTGAAACGTTAATAATACAAAAATTTTGCGAGCTAGAAAAGCTAAAATTTGTTATCTGTCATGCCCCCATGATTGTGGTTTGCTTATGTGCTTCCATGCTTTAAATTCTTCCTCTTTTCTTCAGTTTTCTTGTTTCCATTCACTCACAAACACACCTTTAAACACAAAATTAAGATTAAATTCATACTCCAAACCAATTAAACAATTAAAACACATAAAATAACTAACATTAACACAGCTCTAAGTGTTGGATTGCGCACGGTCCGAGTATTCACAATACGCTGAGGAAAAGACCATACAAGAACATCACGTATAATCGAAAACACGTAGGATTAACGAAAATACCTTATTTGCGTGGGTAGGTTGCTTCTTTTCGGATTCCAAGACACTGCAAATTGCGAATGC
>JANKOE010000002.1:33605677-33616855 GCA_026284465.1 Erythroxylum citrifolium | reverse complement strand
CTGCAAGAGTGCCTCCAAGTCAATGACTTTGTATGTCATTATAGCCTGTAATTCTCCATGATATTGCACTCGAGACAAAGCATCTGCCACCTTATTTTCCCTCCCTGGCTTGTATTCGATGCTGAAATCAAAACCCAACAGCTTGGTGATCCACTTTTGGTAATCAGGGTGAATCTCTCTTTGTTCTAACAAAAACTTCAGGGGTTTTTGATCTGTGCGAATAATAAATCGATGTCCAAGGAGATAAGACCTCCATTTCTTCACAGCCAACACAATAGCCATGAGTTCCCTCTCATAAGCTGACTGGCCCTTCCTTTCTACGGATAATGTCTGACTAAAATAAGCAAGGGGTCGGTTATTCTGCATTAGTACCGCTCCCACCCCCACAGCTGAAGCATCGGTCTCTAGGACAAAAGGTAGACTGAAATCGGGTAGAGCTAAAACCGGCAAGGTGGTCATAGCCTGTTTGAGATTGTTAAAAGCTTGCCCCGCTTCAGCTGTCCACTGGAAGTTATTCTTCTTGAGCAATTGTGTTAATGGGGCTGCAATGTGGCTGTATCCTCTTACAAACTTCCGATAATAGCCGGTTAGCCCTAAAAATCTTCTCAATTCCTTCAATGTAAGTGGTTTCGGCCATCCTATCATAGCCTCAATTTTGGATTGATCTGCTGCCACTCCATCTCTGGACACAATATGTCCCAAATACTCCAAAGTAGTTTGCCCGAACACACACTTTTTATAATTAGCATAGAGTTGCTGCTCCTTTAGGATGCTCAATGTTGCCTTAAGATGACTAAGGTGCTCCTCCTTACTCCTGCTATAAATTAGAATGTCGTCGAAGAATACTAGAATGAATTTTCGGAGATAGGGTTTGAAAACCTGATTCATCAATGATTGGAATGTAGCTGGCGCGTTGGTTAACCCGAAAGGCATTACCACAAATTCATAATGTCCTTCATGGGTCCGAAAAGCCGTCTTCTCAATGTCTTCCTCCTTCATTCTTATTTGGTGATATCCGGACTTCAAATTGATTTTGGAGAAGATAGTAGCTCCATTCAACTCATCCATCAGCTCTTCTATTATGGGTATTGGGAATTTGTCACATATGGTGACCTTGTTTAGGGCCCGATAGTCCACACAAAATTGCCACCATCCATCTTTTTTCTTGACTAGCAAAATTGGACTTGCATAAGGAGAAGTGCTGGGTTGGATTATTCCGGATTCAAGCATCTCCTTGACCAGTCTTTCAATTTCATTTTTCTGAAAGTCAGGATACTTATAGGGCCGGACTCTGACTGGTCCTTCTCCTGGCATTAAGTGGATGTGATGCTCTCTACCTCTTTCGGGTGGCAAAAACTGTGGTAATTGAAATACCTCTCCATACTCTTCCAAAACCCCTCTGATTTCTGGATTGTCCACCTGCAGACTGGAGTTGGAGTCAGCTACTCGTTCTGCCAATTGCAACCAGCCCACCCAATCACCCTCCTTGAGGCCCTTGTTGAAAGCTCTGGCGCTGATCAAGGATTTAGATAGTGCAGGGTCCCCCTTGATTACGAATTCCTTTTCCCCCAATTTCATTTTCATCGTCAGCGTGCACCAATTGCTCCATACATCCCCAAGGGTTCTCAGCCACTTTACCCCCAATATCACATCGATTCCACCCAGCTTAATGGGCAGAAAATCCTCACAAATTTCCAATTCCTGTATCTGTAATGTCAAGCTCCGATAGACCCCATTACCTGTCACCCTTTCGCCATTGCCCAGTGCGATTTCGTAAGTATCTGTGCAGTCCCATTTGGAACTCCAATTCGCTGCTAGATCCTTCGACACAAAGTTATGCGTGGCTCCACTGTCGATGAGAATCACCACTGGCTCCCCTTCTAAAACCCCTGCTACTTTCATGGTCTTCGGCGAGGTCAACCCTACTGCAGAGCTGGCCGAAAGTTCCACCGCCTGTAACTCTCCTTCTGTCTCCTCTTCATCGCTGACACTCTCCCCTGTGCTAGCCTCTAATTCTTCATCCAGGACTGTGAGGACCTTCAGATCTATCCGTTTGCAGCGGTGACCTGGGGAGTATTTCTCGTCACACTTAAAACATAGTCCCCGTCTCCTTTTGTCCTGTATTTCCCCAAACGTTAATCTTTTGAAACCTTCTGGAACCCTGTCGGTGGACACCCCTTTTCCCATTCTTACCTCTCTTTTTTTTTCCACGTCCCCCACTGTTTCTCACACTCGGGGCCCACTGGCCCCACCCATTTTATTGCCATGCAGTGGACGGTAGCCCTTGTCTCGTCCCACTGCCTGATTTTTCTCCTCTATCTGCTGAGCCAGAGTCATCATGCGCACCAAACTACGAGGATTAGCAATCAACAGCTCCAGCCGAATCTCCTTCAACAAGCCGTTCAGGAAAGAGCTCTCCAAAACTTCGTCCGGCAACTCCGATAAGGGGGCTGCTAGCTCCTCAAACCTACAAATATAATCCTCGACCGTACCTGTCTGCTTGATGGCCAAGAGGCGTTGACATGGAGTGCCTTCCTGGACGGGTTGGAACTTCTCCACCAACAAGCCTTTGCACTCCTCCCAAGTCCGGATCGGTCGGCGCCCCTCCACCCATCGGAACCACGCCAATGCCTTCTTTTCCATGCTCAACGATACCAACTCCATTTTCCCTGCCTCGTTAAAACGTCCCACCGAAAAAAATCGTTCGACCCGGTAAATCCACCCATCGGGGTCCTCTCCGTCGAACACTGGCATCTCCACCCTCCTTGTGCGACAGTCACGCCGAGGATCCCCCTGTCGTCCGAACCCTGGTGGCTGCTCGTCGGTAAGGTCCCTCCATCTTTCTCCCATCGACCCATGTTCCCGCTCTCCTCCCTCCGGTGGTCCCTTTCGATTTCGCTCTTGCGGTGGCCATTCATGAGACGGATCCTGGTCAGCCGCCTTACGCCCATCATAATCCCTAGAAAAAGCATTCCAACCCATGGCTTCGGTTGGAGGACGCCGGAGGCCCTTAGTTGGCACACCCCCTGCAGTTGGGCCAGAACTACCACCCGGCTCCATTGGGCCCTTCCCCTTGTTCCCACCTGGGTCCACTTCGTTGCTCCGGTTACCTGCATCCTCCCCACTCTTCGTGGCTTCGTGGTAGCTCATAAACTGCTTCATCATCTCACGCAACTCCTTCACCTCGAGCTGGGACTGTTCCCAACTTTGATACATTGCTTCCTTCTCTAATCTCCTTTCCTCCTTCAAAAGCTCAATATGCTCCCGTAAGTTCTCCATGTCCTTCTCGAATCCATCCATTCTATTTTCTCCTTTCTTATTAGCCATCGCGAGGACCGATGCTCTGATACCAGTGATTGAACTCTCAAATCTGAGAGATTTTGCACTGAAATATTATTGATGATTAAAAAGAAACTTGTCAAGATACTAACAATAGCAGACAATTCGAGAGGTCTGCTCTCTCCTAGCCTTAGGCTCACCAGACTTCACTCAAGACAAAATATGCCTTTCCCTTACCCATCATTCCAGTATTTATTCTCTTTGCTAAATCTGACAGTATCGTAACTAACTTCCCCTCACATCCTCTCTCATGCCCCTGCCTAACTGAATGGAGTAACCTTTTACTTGGTTACCCCTTGCCTTGCCCTTCTAGAACATACTTGCAAAATAGGAGGCCTAACATAATCTTGAGTATAATTGGGACTATGGAGTAAAACACAAACATGGCCCCCGCAAACCCAACAAATGGAAGAGCCCCACCAGCTGACCCATGAATAGATCTGAGCTCATTCCGCTCAAGAATACTTATCTGAATAACACTGATGATATCACCAAAAATGCCCAGAAATGCCATTAACTCAATTCTATCAGCATTTTTTACAAAATATTCCTCACTGACCTTAGAGACAGCATACAGTGTTGCACCTGCAATAACAAGAGAATCCCCTTTGCGAGGCCTACTCCCTCCTGCTCGGTCACCTGCATGGACATCCGAAAAAACCACCATAACAAGGCCAGCAACACAGACAGCTACTCCAGCTATCTTCTTGAATCTATATTTTGTCTTTAAGAAAATCCATGTCAGAAGCATAACAGATGGGATTGTCCAACAATCCAGCAGCATGACACTCGTAAGAGACGTGTACTGATAGGCCTTCACCACTACTAAGACCATCGACTCCCATTCTTCTTGCTGATCCTCTACCATTGGTGCTTCTCGGTGACTTCCTCTCACGTCTGCGTCATCCACCGAACCAAGTTGGGAGATCGACTTCAATTTTTCTATTGGGTCTCCCTCGTCCTTCCTCCCATAACGATCGAACAACGATCGCTTGAATCTCTCCCAAGTCATCCGTGGATCCAACTCTCGTAAAGTCATGAACCAATATAATGTCGAACCCTCCATACAGATCTGAACCGTGGGTAGACGAAACTCAGAAGGGATTTCATGAATCACAAAGTAGGATTCAGCTTTCGCGACCCATGCAAATGGGTCATTCCCATGGAAAGATGGGAGGTCGATCCCCTCCCATGCTCGATCTGTCGCCGTCGATGACACGTGGTTACCTTGTCGGTGTTGCCCAAAACCTTGCAGACCACTGGCGTGTTGCCTTGTTTCTTGCGATCCAATGGCGGTCCTCTCATGGCCAGTGGAGTCCGAAGAAGGATGCGCGAGACTATCGCCACTAGCAGAAAAGGACGTATGGTGGATAGTCGCCGGTGGTTCTTCTCCCTCATCTCTCATGCTCTGTTTATGCGGATTTTTGGCCATCAAGGACTGAAAACCATCTCTCCACTCCGACAGGAGCAGATTTTGAGATTTGACCAGCGTCTCCACGCTGGCCATCAAAGAGCTGAGCTTCGTCCGAAGATCCTTCAAGGTAGTGTCATGTGATTTAATCAGTCCCTCTACTGCCGATACTCTATTCTCCATTCTAGTTGGCATACAACCTCTACCCGATACTCTTCTCTCAATGAAAGCACCAATTGATAGGAAACTCGATAGAGATTGTATAGCTATTAGTATATTGATAGTAAAATAAGAAATAACAACTAGAGCAAGCTCCCCCTTCTGGATTATCCAGGCCAATACAATTCTGTATTTTCTAGAATATGAATGCTAATTCCCCCTCTCTATACGAATCCTATATATATCCTCTGTACCTTCCCCTTCTCACTCTCTCTCTGTAATTAATTCTTAACCACCAGCCTAAGTGGCATTTATTTATGTTCCCTTCCCCATCATACCCCTATGGACTAATAAGCTGATCTGTACTAGTATGCTGATCATGAGGAGGAGTGCCAACATGGTTGACATAGATGGGTAGGATTAGAGACAGTAGGTAGCGGCTAGGGTTTAGGACTGTTTAGTTATAGCTCTGATACCACCATGCATAAATTCTGAACAGATGTTTATTATTCTCTATTGATAAGTCAATGCATAGGAACAAGTATATATAGAAATAAAGAGGGCTATTCTAGGAAACTAACAGCTGTACATAATATTCTAATTGATCTGATTTGCTAACTCTTAGGAGTCAATAATATCTAGGAGATATCCAGCTAGATATTTCCCAACAATGGACTCTGAGACTCGAGCTATAGGAAAGAGAAGCTCTTTTCGTGCAATCTAAAAGTTCAATCCACAAATTGAGGATCTAGTTGATATCAAAGCACTTTTAAAATGTCTTGTTGTGTATGCTTTGCATTATTTTATGAAACTAATGATGTTTATATTGCATCTGATCTCCCACATGTAACTAAGGTAGTGTTCCACTACTTTCTAAAAATAGAAAATTATGCCTCATCTTTGATTGACATGGTTTCATAGGAACGTCTTGACCCATTTTCACTCGTTGCTGATGAGTTATCCCTTCTTGCTAATAGATTGCAGGCAATGGTAACTGCTGAGGTACGTATTGCACTTAGAGTCCTTTGTTTGAATTATGTAATTGCAAGATAGAGATTAAGTTTTAGAAATAGATATGTTGTCTTATAGATATGTTGATATTGAAAGTTGGACTTAATTTCATATAGGTTCCTGAGCTTGCCTCTGCTGCTGAGTTCTTATTCAAGATGGGAGTAGAGGGAAAGAGGTTTCGGCCCATGGTGATTACAAAATCTTTGCTTCTTATAGTTGATTTTTACTGATTTGTGATTCTTAACATCCTGTGGGCTTCAACAATCTGTTTTTCAATTATGAGCAATTTGTTTGTTTCCTGCAAACCAGCTTTCCACTGGTCATGATGTTCCTTTTTTCTATAACTAGGCATCAAACTCGAGCATTTTTACAGGAAACTGGATATCATGTTAGCAGCGTCCTTTTATAAGGATCACGACCCATGTGTCTTATGAAGTTGATTATCATTTTCATATTTGCCTGTACTTGAATCATTAGTTTACCCAATGTTGCTGATGTTTTTTTATGATCTAATATTTGTCACAGATTTATATTTGGACCTCAACCTAATATTTGTCACAGATTTATATTTGGATCTCAACCTCTTGTCTTTTTGTGAATGAATAATTAGGAAATGTCTTGTGCAGGTTTTATTACTGATGGGAACATCTTTAAACATTAACGCTCCAGACCCAGAAACCAACAGTTTAGGAATGAATTCGACTACAGAACTTCGTACAAGACAGCAGCGTATAGCTGAGATTACTGAGATGATCCACGTTAGTACCCATTGCCAATCTCAATTTCTTTTACTGCAATCTCCTTTATGCTGAGCATACATTATTTTCTAAATGCTTCTGCACTAAGGAAATAATTCATTTGTCTCCATATCAGGTGGCAAGTCTTCTACATGACGATGTCTTGGATGATGCAGATACAAGACGTGGTATTGGCTCATTGAACTTTGTAATGAGAAATAAGGTACAACTATATCTGTCCTTGTTTGCTGAATGGCTGTTTAATATATACACCTTTCTTTACCTCGTACATTTCAACTAAGTTTTTATTCTCCATTGTGTATTATTCTTTTAATTTATTTTTTCAGTATGTCAAATATGTCTTTGAAGATTTTTACTCCATAAACTTTGGGTTTTCAATCTGGTTGCGAAGGTTTAGGAGGTCCATATCATTGGTACTTGGTCGTTACTGTTACAATATCATGTAGAAATGTTTCTATCAGAACAAGATCCATTGCAAGCAGTTGATTTTTGACCTCCTGTTAAACGGACAAGTGTTAGCACTTCTCCTAGTGTTCAGCCTGCTAGTGTTAGTAAACAGCCCACTAAGCCCATCCAAACCTACATTCGTAGGGGTAAAATGGGGAAGGGGACAAATGCCACACAGTCAGGTTGTTAGGAGTTAGTTACAGAGAGAGATTGTGAATAGAGGATACGGGAGAATATAGAGGAATCTGTATAGAGAGAGGGGGGTATTCTTCTTCTTCTTCGGATATAGCTACTATATTGGCCTAGAAACTATTTTTCCAGGAGGTAGACTACTGCTGTACCATACTAATTACATAAATAATACAATCTCTATTGCTATTCCTATAAACAAGCATATTAAACTTAAGGATTAAAGGCCCTTGAATCACTAAATTGTAAGTCTAGGGTTTTTACTTTTTGAGTTGAGGCTTAAGACCAGCTAGTTATGCTAAAGATGGTGAATGTTTGGTCTGCCTTTTGAAAGATTGTCTAGGTTTAATGGGCCATCATTGGGAAGTGGCAAATTCTTATTTATCCAATAGGCCTAGAATCAATGATTAAAGATTTGTTTGTCATAATGAATTCTCAAGATTAGACATATTGGTGGCGATTTAGTAAATGAAAAGTCTAATGATTCCAATCCTACAGCATGTTTCTGAAAATGTAGAAGTTTGGGTAAGTTTTTCAGATGATACATTGACATACATGGGAGTTGACTGGATGCTCTGTCTATTGCTTTTTTTGGTAAGATTATCACCATGGTGCATGCCCCATAGTCTGTTGCTTTTTTTGGTAAGATTATCACCATGGTGCATGCCCAATAGTATTTTGCTTGCCCTTACACAGGAACTTCCTATTATCTATTCTATGGAGTCTTTTTTCTAAAAACTAGAAGACATCTAGATGAATGATACGATATCATATGGTAGGCAGGTATACTTTAAGGTGACATGTCAACTGTACCCTCTTGGAGCTCTACCTTTTTTATCTTGCCTTGTTGTATATCTACTTCCACAATTCTGCATTTTTTTTAATGTTAAAGTTCCTTTGTTGGACAAAAACAAAAACAAAAACTTAGGAGTGAATAGATAGCTGCAATCCTTGTTTCCGGAACACTTCAAGATACCTTAGCTATAAAAACAGTTAATTCTTTCTTTTTCGAAAATTAATGGATTTCATTATAAGAAAATATATACAATCTAGAGAGCAATACAAGTATAATCCATAGATACTAGATTACAGAGAATTAAGGTTCCTAGTAATCATCTACATCTTGAGATCGAGGGAACTTGCGAGACCACTTAGTCCAGTATTACACCAATTCCTATCTGCTCTTCATGCTACTTGTTAGATTTGCAACTATTCCTTTAGCTAACATGGCCAATCTACAATGTAGGAAGATGGCCTGAAAACCCTGCTCATTGCGTCTATTCTCTTTTTTGAATACTCTGCAATTGTGCTCTTTGCATATGTAGTACACCAAAGCTGTCCAACTTTAACTTGATAGCTTTTAGATCAGCTGCACTCTAATTTTCCCCATCCAAGCAATAGTTTCACTGTAAGAATTCGTTGGTCAGGCCACATTGAGTATATTCTACAACCGATCTCAGACTTGTCTGGTATACCTGCAACTAATCATGAGGTTTTCCAAACTTTCCAGTTCCGCATTACATAATTCACAGTTCAAATTGCTAATGGAGAACCTAATCTTATCCCTTGTAAGCAACCCTCCATTGATTCTCATCCGTAAGCTAAATGAATGAGCTGGGTTAAGATCACTATCCCATACTAAGGCTGCCCACTCCTGTCTTGTGCTCTGTGTAGCCTGTAGCAATTTTTTATAGGCTTTTGTGTTGAACTTTGGATTCACCACCAATTTCAAGCCTTGTACCTTCTCCGCTTTATATAGAGAACCTTTACAGCGCCAATTATCATACCAAAAAGACATGCTTTCTCCATTCCCAATCCTGTGAAACACCTAACTTTGCATCCATTGTCTGATCTCTAGAATTTCTTTTAGAGTTCCTAACATAAAAATAGTTAATCCTTTTCTAGCTAGTGGAATAAAATATTCAATTTAAAAATGTTCCAAGAATACCATTTCCAGATTTTATTCCTTTATTTCCTTTTCCTGCCCTCTTTGTCTTGGCTATGCAATAAACTTGCTATTTTAGCAAGATATTAATCACATGAACAGCATTTTAATATATTGCTAATCTTATGAAGTATTAGTTAATATCTGCTTTCCAATGTACCAAAAATATTATTCTTAATCTTATGAAGTATTAATTAATATCTGCTTTCCAATGTACCAAAAATATTATTCTTTCTTTCTCTTAAGTATTCTCTTATGCTAAATAGCATCAAGATCAAAGAAGCTTCTAGTTTAGCAATATACTTCTTCAATATAGAGATGTAGATAAATCTTCTAAATCAAAATTTTCTGCGTTAACCTTCTATCCTTTTTCTTTTTTTGTCACAGGTAGCCCTATTAGCTGGAGATTTTCTTCTTTCACGAGCTCTTGTAGCACTAGCTGCATTGAGAAACACTGAGGTATGAAGTCACTTGTTTGATATATCGAAATTTCTAATTGATTAATGACAGACATTGTGGCATGTGCGGACTCATAATGAAATACTGTGAAGTTTCTTGGACTCTATCTACATGTATCTTGCTACATAATTTTGATATATCCTGGTGAAACTAGTTGGTGGAAAACAATGCAAGTTAGTCAAGTGTCCAACAAATTTGTCTGGGATGTACCTCCTGAGTTTTTTACTTTCTGTTTGACATTCTTTTAATTACAGTCACTTTACTATATCCGATGTATGCCTTAATTCATTTTGGTCAACAACATGGAGAAATGACATGCCATAGGGATGAAGTCATGACTATAGGGAGCAGAAATAGAGGTTGCAACTTTTAGTAGGATGCAAGTGATTCATTTTCTCCGGTACTCGTTCCTCCTATTACAAGGTGGTTCGTAAGGGGCTAGTTTTGTAACATGAACCATATTATATGTGAAGTTGTGCCAGTGTGTAACTGATCTCTCTGTGCATGTAGGTTGTTTCATTACTAGCAACTGTCGTCAAGCATCTTGTAACAGGTGAAACCATGCAGATGACTACAACTTCTGAACAAAGTTGTAGGTGTGCTGCTCATCTCTTTCTTCCATATAAATGTTTGACATGTTCAGTGATTGCAGGTGATCCTAGTTGTCTATGTAGTATACTCTTCTGAGTTATAAGTTCTTGGTTTATTAGTTCATCATGTTACTTTTGATTTTCGTCATGCAGCATGGAGTATTATATGCAAAAAACATACTACAAGACTGCATCCCCGATTTCAAACAGCTGCAAGACAATTGCACTTCTTGCTGGGCAAACTACAGAGGTTGCAATGCTGGCATTTGAGTATGGCAAGAATGTGGTTTGTAGATTTATATTTAATGCTTCCTGTTGACTTTTTCTTATTATTCTTTTCACCAAATTACTATAGAATTATTATTAGTGGTCTTCATGCATGCAAGTTCGAGAAGGTGTTAAAGTTTGCGTTAAATGAATGAAATTCTAGTATTTGTCTATAGTAAAAAAAGAGTGCTTTTTGTAGTCTTATGAAAGATGAACAATGTGAGATGGAAGTTCTGCAGATATTGCCTTTTCAGTCTGCATAATTGAACTCTCTTGCAACAATTACATTCTATTTTAGTGGAGAAATACTTCGTCTCCATAAAAATGTTTCAGTTTCTCTTCCCGTACTATGAACCTCTTTGATTACAATAGTTGATTCTTGTGATAAATATTCTCTAACTGTTGTATTTTTACAGGGATTGGCATTTCAACTGATAGATGATGTACTTAATTTCACAGGCACATCCACTTCCCTTGGAAAGGGTTCATTGTCTGACATACGTCATGTAACTCATCTTTTCTTATTACTAGCAGAGTAACACTGCGCAAATGCGCAGTAATATTGCCCTGTGAAATTAATTAAATATATTAATTTATCAGTTT
>JANKOE010000002.1:33513915-33531796 GCA_026284465.1 Erythroxylum citrifolium | reverse complement strand
TGGACATTATACTGTTTACAAAAGTGTGAGAACCGAATCCCACGAGGAACATCTTGATGGAAACGTCAATCCTCCCCCGGTTCAATGGTTTTGTATCTCTGATTCTGAAATTCAGGTTGTTTCGGAAGATGATGTTCTCAATGCAGCAGCTACTTTGCTCTTCTATGAGAGAATTCTTGAAAGCTGAAAAAAATTGCAGCTAAGCAAGCTTCACAAACCTTAGTCCAACTTGATAACAGCACGCGCAATCAGTAAACAAAAAGATTCTTTCATGCTCAATGTCATGTTGCTCAAAAGACATGTTTTTTGTTTGTTCATTATATAATAATAAACATTGGTGTATGCTTTATTTCAATAAAATATTTTATTTTTATTTATTCTTATAAAATTTTCATCTTATTTATTATATTCCGGTTTGACAGCGGTTAATTACCGGTTGGACCTCTAAACCTTAAACCTTTCCTTCGACCGGTTCAATGTCCGGTCCGATTTTTAAAACATTCTGTAAAAGAGTATTCTACTAGAATTTAGCACTTTGGTACCAATCGGCACTATTCAAAATTAATTTTAACAATTAGAATTTCTTATGTAAAATAATAATTTTCTATCCATAAAAATATAATAAAATAGGATATAAAAAATTTTGATAAATAGTAAAGATATAAATAAAATATATTAAATAATTTTTTATGCAATTAGACTTAGACAAAGTAATAGATTATACAACTAAATATATTAGTTTAATATAATTTAAATATTTTTAATAAATATTTTTAAAATTTTGTCAATATTTACGATCTATATGTCTTTTAATATATACATGTGAAAAATTATTATAATATTTTAAATATGTAAAGATGATATTTAAAATTAAATTTACTTGTTCATATTTTTATTTTGTATTATTCTTAATTTTATATTTATATGAGAGTTAAATGATCTCTTTTCATCTTAATTTAAGAGAAATATGGAAAAATAATATTAATAAAAGTAAAAATTTGTGTTATATCAAGTTTATATTATTATGACTTTTTTTAGATATGTTTGAAGCAAAATTAAAAATTCTATAATAAAATACATTTAAAAACTGTTTTTCAATTTTATAAAATTTAAAGACTATTTTATAATTTATTCCTAACATTGAAGTTGTACTAGTTGAGGCTTGCTATGCCACTATTACTCTAATAATAACTTCAATTCACAGATTACATCCTGCAGCACTTGGAAAGCAGCTGCGTACAAGAACCTTTTACTGGATCTTCGAAATGGACTGCGTACGAGAGTCCTTTTACTGGATCTTCGAAAATGGAGTGAAAGTGTTTAAGAAATTATTATACAACTACTCATCGTTCAAAATTCTCATAAGCTTCTTTGTTCCTTAAATCTACAAAATCTAATCTACATTTTGCACTTAATACGATCTTCTATTAAACTTCCTGTACCTTCATTAATGATCCTTGATGACATCATTAACGTCATCTCATGGTGATATTAATTGCAAAATAATAATGAAGCACCGTTATAATTCTCCACTGAACTCTTGCACCATCACTAGAGAAACTCTTTATAAGCCTAATGCCAGGAATTTAAAATGGTGGGCCGTGGAAACTTCTACTTATGTTTAAAAGAAGGTATTTTCTTGCTCAAAAAAAAAAGAAGAAGGTATTTTCATTAAGGAGATTAACAATCCAAAAGTCTCAAATACTTGTAACCATTAAAAAAAAAGTCTCAAATACATATACTATGTTTTCTAAGAAACTGCCTGATTTTACGTGCGATGCAGCTACCACCTATCTTAAAAAGTAACTACTGAAAGAAGTGATGATAATTGCACATACTACCCTTAGAACAAGAAGGATTGTCGAGATAAATATTCAAAAAGTTGAGGACAATTTCCAAAATTAAGTAACAATTGCAGAATCGACTAGGATAAGTTTTCAAATCAGATGCAACGGACATTCACCCGTGTAGCCTCAGAAACAACGTACCAACAACTAATTTCCTTTTCAGAGGACGAATGCCCCAATTCTCATGTTTATCCCGTGAGTAAATTTTATTTAAGAATAGTTTCACTCTAAATTGTACTCCCTCCGATTCATAATAAGAGTCGTTTTAGAAGAATGCACGTTTATTAAGAAAGTTAATGAAATATCTTATATACCCTTATTAATTACATGTTAAAGTGCCTTGAAAATATAATATGTGTAATTAAGATGTGAGAGAAATTAAAAGGTAATCTTGGAAGTAAAATTATAAATATGCATAAAAAGTTACAAACGATACTTATTTTGAATAATTAAAATTCTTCTAAAAAGACTTTTATTATGAATCAGAGGGACTATTATTGGTTTTCCATCTGAATAAATATAAACTAAAAGTCGCTGGCTCCCAGCATGGCTGAAGCTAGTACAGAAAGCGAAACCTTCAACTTGAAACTGAAAAAGTAAGGATTTGGCAGCTCTTACATTAATCTTGAAGCAAAATTTGTAAAAAGCAACATAATAAATGAAAATAGTTCCACAATATGTTAAAAACCAAAACTGATGCCACTACTCGAATCCAGAACATAAATAATGATCCAACTGTGACTATTTCCCAAAAGATAGAAAATGTTGGTACGCATACTAAATTCAGGAAGCAAATCATAGGCACGGAGAAATATCTAAAATTTACACCCAAGATGGTTTTTTTGAGCATACTTGGACACCTTTTGATTAGCTTCTGGCTCAAACTCTTCCATAGATCACAAAGGGCAATCCCATGCATAGAAAAAACCATTGTGGAGGGGAACTACCATCTCACTTGCCACCCAGCGAGGGGAACTGCCCAGGGTCTTCAATTGAAGGTGCAGTTACATCACGTGCACCGCCTCTTCCAAATCCACCTCTTGATCCGCGGCCTCTGCCTCGACCTCGACCACCACCACTATGGTAACTCTCCCCTTCAGCAGGCTTCAGGAACTCGTTGATGCTGACAGCCTAAATTAAAGAAACGCATCATGTGAAGTACTAAGATGGGGATGCTAAAACAATGAACCAAGTATCACACGAAATATTTTATCAATAAATAACAAGAAATTTCAGAAAATAATTCATGCAGTGAAGCAGAAAGTGAAGATATGCTTGTTGTTCAAGTAAACACATGAACATAATTCAAAGCAACGGCTTCAAGAAAACAGCATCCAACATATAAACCCAAACAGAATAACAATGTCTTTCAATTAGTAAAGGAATATTAAAGCAACCAAATTCAAACTAATGGTTGCAAAAGATCATGGCCTTGTTACTCGTAGAAACCATACTATTGAAATTCCAAGGAACAAATTGCATAGGATGGAAAAGACAGATGAGGATAAAATGACGATTGTGGATGGGAGATCCTAAAATGATAAATAAACTCCCATAGTCCTCTGTTGCATTTACCATCTAAATGGCCAAGGTATAAGTGAGAAATTGCTAATCAATTAACTTGTTATATAGTGGTTGCCATTTATAATGAGAGAGCTCACACCTTTTTCGCCCTGACTTCTTTGTCATTAGCATCTTTCTGTTTGTCCCTTTCAGACCCCTGTCAACCAAAAGTTCCAAGTTAGTGCCCCATTTTAGCTTTCACCATATTATATAGTGTACACACCTGCAGTTAATGCAATTAGTACCAGTTTGATGAAGATTTCATCATTTTCTCTCTTATTTGAGAGTTGCTGCATGGACTGAAAGTCTTTGTCCACATTCACCTTCCGTTCCTCAGGCTTCAAAGCAAGCAAAGCTTTCCGTTTCTCTTCACGAACCTTTTCATACTCTTCCAATGTCATCTCCTGTTATAAGAGTAACATGCACATATTACACAAGATGTACATAAAGGCTATTATGGCAATATAAAAACATTTATGCTCTTATTATGGAATAATATAAAAAACAAGCTGTGTATGAACCTTACACAACTTTTCAAATGAGACACAATGTAAACCACATCAGAACTTCAACACATGACTCTAACTTTGCATTCAGCAACAATTAGATCAGCCATGAAGTGTCTGCATTTAACAATTTGAGAAAAAGTACACCAAACTGCTATTATAACTATCCTCAACAAGATCCACTATCACTTTATGTACAAGTTGAAATAACTATAATTTTTGGCTAAAATAGCAAATCAGCATGCAATACTTGTATGTAGGCTATTTTGGAAGTGAGACAGTTCTTAATGTATTATACAAAACAGCACATATGCCAAGTCTAAAAAAATATACAAGTCATAACTGAAAATGTGTTCACAAAACAAATCATATAACAGCCATACCCAACTAATAACTATTAAAAGCTAACCATAAAATTCAATAGTTGTTTCCAACTTACACGACTGTTTCATGATGAAAACTTTGAATTTAAAAGACATTACATAATGTCAGTGGTTTTATTTTTTATAAAAAAAAGATACAAGTTAACCACGATTGAATGAAAAAAGAAAATTTTTCCCAGATCTATAATATCCATACAAGGCAAAATACAGCTAAAGTTGACCCTAGTTATCGTGATTGTACTTAATCACACACCCTATAAGGGTTGTAAGGACAGAGAACCAGAAACCCCAATTGTTGACTGAATCCAACATTTCATATATGAGTTGTAATATTGAAGAAAATGAGCAAGACCAAGTTAAATTAACAAATCAACCTTGTTCTCAGGCTCTTTCTCTTCAGCCTCATCATCAGCATTATCCTTGTTGGCATCTCCAACATCATCTTCTCTTGAAGGCTCTGTATTGATGCTCTTTTCATTCTTGACAACAGCTTCCTCAGTCTCTCTTTTGTTTTACAAGAAAAGGAATTATGAATTCAAGAACTTATAGTACAGCAAGTATGAACTCCAATCTGTTTGCTTGGGATACTTACGGAGCAACTTCATCAGTCGGGATTCCCCAATTTCCACGGCCAGCTCCATCACGCTTAAATTCATTCCTGATCAAACATGCAAGGAGGAAAACTATGATGAAGACCTGCATCAAGCACTAGTGACATACAAGTACAGAAATCTGATGAACAAAATACTAACCCACGACCAGTACCACTGCGCCTTTCATACAGCCTTCGAGGGCGCTCAGTGTCCCCAGTATCTCCATTGCTGAGAACACCATGGCGGACACCTCGAAAGCCACCACCACCACGAGGGGTACCATAGCTGCGTCTCTCAGAGGGTTTCCCACCATCCCCTTCTTCAGATGTTCGATACCCACCCAAAAATCCATTGCTGCTACCAAATGTGGTTTCATTGTTATTTGAGTCTCCATTAAATCCACCAAAGCCGCGACCACGTCCACGACCATTGCTTCGTCCACCAGCACGACCCCCTCCTCGACCACCTTCATTCTTTGATTCCATAACTGTAGGCGTTTATAAGCTAAACATAAAATTGAACCAACAAAAGGTGCAGAAAACAACCCAGAATCCAAACAGACATCATATTACCAGTCAATAAGACCTGGTAAATGGACCATCCGCAATTATATCAAACAAACTGTCAACTATCAGAAAGATGAACGTAACAAATTAACCACTAGGCAATCTTGTGGGTACGCTATCAACCAAAAAGCAAAGAAAATCCTAATTTTAAAGGTTTTACTTCCATTTACATGCCAATACATTCCATATATAGTTTCGAACATCCATGCGAAAACATCCAACAGTTGATCCCCAGCAATTCCTTTTTAAAGTGAAGGGACGTAAAGACGAAAGCAGAACAATTAAAGTTAGCCGAAAACCATCTGAAGTAACCAGAAAAAAAATAAACAAGTGTCAAAAGCAGCATACTTCCTTCCACTCCCTCCATTTATACATACAACCTATTCAACCAAATACAAAAACATAATGTCAATCATAATCATACAGACTAATAACATAGAAGCGAAACTTCATTTGTTAACTAACATATTTGTGTGTGTGCGCGCGCGCGCGTGTATAATGAGTAAAATAAATTAGTATACCCGCTTGAGTAGGAGGAAGAGGCTTGGTTGGGAGCTTAGCAGGCTTCGTTGCCTGAGCTTGAGGCAAGGCAGCACCAACAGGAGCCTTCTTGGGCTTCTCAGCCTTCAGCTGAGCGGCCACTGCTGCAGCCGCGGCGATGAGCTGAGAGGGGTCCTCATTATCATCATCTCCCAGGAGACCAAAAGGGTTCATGGTTGCCATTTCCTTCGATATTTCAATCAAACCTGATAAAAGACCCCTTGTTGACTTAGATAACAGCAAGTCTTAAAGCATGGTAGCAGATGGGTCGATCTGAGGCTAGGGGATTGTGTGTCTATCTCTAGGCGCTGAGAAAATGTAGAGTAAACAACGATTATTGTTGAGAGGCTTAGAGAGGGGACTGGAAAAACCTAGCCACTGCGGCAGGGTGAAGAGAGCGAGGCTCTAACCTAATTTTAAAAACCTAGTGGGAATATTCACATACGGTGGGTTTCACTCAACGCAATTGTGGGTGTGATTCACTGAACCGGCCGCATAAGATTCATTACACTTAGATAAATATTTTCTTATTTCTTACTCCTCTTATTAATTAATAATTGTTCAAAATTGAATTGTAGGTTAGATCTTGAAAAGCAACTGATGATATTCTTTAGGGGTAATGACATTTTTAATCATTTTACAATCATTTAATTTTTTTTTTTAATTCAAGTCCACTCCCTTTATGAAAACGCATAAACATGGCGTTCCAAATGTGAACTATGTAGGGAGCATAGTTCCACGGTTTGCACAGCCTTACGCCTTTAAAGTTCAGTTTCGATGTTGACGAATCTTTACATATCCAAAGATTGATTTTCCTACTGCCCTCTACTAATTCTCTTTGTTGTTAGTCGTTTTGCTGTTGCTTCGTAGGATAAGGGCTTTCCTTATCTTCTACCTTTGTATATAACTCTTCTTTTATTAATATCATTTCTTATTTTCAAAAAAAAACTTGATGGTACCTTAAATCCTTCCCCATCTCACATATTTGGCTACAACTGACATAATCAAGGTAAACATTTTTAAATGTAGCAATATTCTCGTCAACAAATTTAAATTCAAGTTCTAACATGAGCCTCTCACCATAAAAGAACTTTATATCATTGTAACATATGCAGTAGTCATTAGAGAACACTAAAGGTAATATGTCATTAAAAGCCTAACAGAAACATATAGTGCAATCTTTAACGGTGATAGTTATAGTTTTTTAGACCAATGAATTAAGAAAAAAAATAGTTGCTACCATAATTTCTACTTTACAATTGATTTGAGTTATAAAAAGTTTACCAATTAAAATTGCCTTCACCATAAGATATCCTCTTAATAACAATGTCATTCCCTTTGTCTTTTGGGAAGAGTTATTTTTACACTTTGTTATGATAGGTTTCTTTTGTATTTCATGGCACTACTTATCTTGGTTTACTTTTGCATATTTTATAAATTACTTCTCTTCCTTCTAGTTAATGACATGGTTAAATGAACATAGTTGCTTCTTCGTATCTTACTAAATGTTGGCATTCTAGGTTAAAGTAATTTCTAAAAATATAAAAAAGTTTGATGCACAAACGCCTGCATACGTAACTTAACAACATTAGTCCCTAATTTCATTAATCTTTTGTAGCATTTTAATGTTATGGGCTTCTAACCCTTAATCATCTTCTCTTTTATTATTTCTTCTGATTAAAATAAAATTTTGAGGGTGAGCTTTGGAGTAGTTGGTAAAATTGCTCCTTTATGACCATAACATCACAGTTTGTAAAAATACAAAGGGCAGGTTGTGTTCATTATGACCCTCCTCAAACTTTCACAAAGCGAGAAGCCTTGTGCACTAGGTACGTTGACTTTGAATTTTATTTAAAAGCTACACCATGCACTTACGGTACTATAATAAAACACAAGCCATTAGGCCTTATAGCAAAATTTTATTTAAGGCCTAATGGCTTGTGTTTTATTATAGTACCGTAAGTGCATGGTGTAGCTACAACTAGCATAGGAGAGTATGGGTCAATCCCACTAGAATTATCAGTTAACTGCCCACTACCCACTAACTTAACAACCTAGATCAACCATTATAGATGAATAAATAAATAAAATAAAACAATTAACAAATATAAACACTAAGTTAAGCAATGATCAAGATTATACTAACTAATGAATTAACTAGATTTAAATTACGTTTCCCTAAGACCCTACTATATTCAATTTCACCTTTGAATTAATGAATTATTTTAGTTCTCGAACTAGTAAAAGTTTCAAACTTAGATTATATTCCCTTTTGAGATATACAACCCCTATTCAAAGGTTAATCAACAAAAATTTCTTTCAAGTTTAGAAAACTTAAGAATGATTTAATTTGATCTATGAACCCTCTTGATAGGTTTTAACCTAACTTTCTCTCAAATAGCTCAGGCATAACCCTCATTGTTCACGACGTGATGTAAACATACATTTCATAAGACAGAGAGAAAGGAGGTAGAGATAAAATAGAAACAAACATAACAATAAGACAAAAACAGATACAAATGCAAAATATTGCAAAACCAAACAACGTAAAATGGAAGCAGAGAAGTGGAAAATATTACTAATTATCATAGAAGAGATGGTAGAGTTGAGTTGTATAGAGAGCAACAGTGAAGGTGAAGAGGGAGAATTATAGGGGTTTTATTAAGAATATTGAAAATTTTAGGGTTAGAGATAAGAAAAATTAGGGTTTGATAATTACAAGTTAATTGAATTATTTTATTAGTTTTATTAAAATTAGTAAACTAGTTTAATCAATTATTTAATTTTGGATATTAAAATATAAAATGACAGAAAGTTGTTGGAATTATATTTGTATTATACTTTTTGTCTGTGTAAAATTCAACTTGAATGTTTTTGAGACGATAAGATTTAATTTGACATTAAAATTCAACTTAATATCAATATCGACGTTAGAGGTTTTTATTTGCCAAAAAAAATAATAAAAGAAGTTAGAGGGAAGATGACAAAAAGCATAAAAATGGTATACAAATACAAGAATGATGGAACTGACATGTTTATTCAAGCACTTGCTAGGTCTGAGATAGGGTCAGCCTTCTTGTTGGCGTCCTGTTGTCTGAATCGTGTGATTGAGCTAAATTTTAACTTTTGGCAGCACACAACGGCTCCATTACAGGGTTCTCAGGCTAGGCATTTTGCTAAGGGCTTACCAGACTAATTAGTCAAGTGTTTAAAGTTTAAACGGACTGAGAAGGCATGGGCTCGGTGTTGAACGAATACGAGAAAAACAAAAATATAAAAACAAAAAAGAAATGGAAAAACGACAACCTATTTGACCGTTGGGACCGACATGTGTGCCTCAGCTGTCTCAGGCTCTTGTCTCTTTCTTGTTTTTTTTGCCTTTCTCAACCTAGGAAGGCCCCCCACGTTGCCTGCCTCTCGTACCCACCAATTAAACAGTAGCAGGCTGCACACCTGCATGTAATTACGAATATATACAAACTGTGCTTTTATGACAAGTTTTTTCCTCTTAGATTTATGCAATGATGTTTCTTGTACCAGTTGATAAAGCATATTTACCATAATAATAATTTACCCATAACTCAAGTTAGAGCCTAACTAAATTACTTAAGTTCACCATACATGCGCTTGCGTGAAGTCATCTGCTTCGTGACAGAGTAACCATGAGGACTCTCTATATTTACGGGGAGTCGAACTCACGACATCGAGCAAATCTCTAAGCTTATACTTAGAGTTCTAATACCACTAATTTACCCAAAATTCAAGATAATAGTTGGGCAGAGCCTTTTTTTTTTTAAGGAACCAAATTACATAACTCTACCATATACGAAATTGGGTAACGGCCAAATCCCACATGTAAACAACAGCTAACATCAACACCCACAATAGTCAGGTGCTCTTGTTATTGCACCCCAAAAGCCAAACTCCCCTCACCTTCTTACCCAACGTTTGCCGTACTAACTTGCCAAAAAACATATAAAGGAGTTTACTTGTACTAGTGAAACAAAAAATATTAAAGATGATCTAGTACGCCTTGCTTTTCCTTCTTCATTGTGTACGTGCATGGAGATCATATCTTCACCGTCCATCTTCTGATCATCTTTCCACGTGATTCGCGGAAACCTTCCTGTTTCTCTTTTTTCTCCCTCTATTTGTTTTTATTTTGTCCCACTTCTTTTCTTCGCTGTTTACTTTGTTTCCTGCATCTCTCTCTCTCCCTCTCTCTTCATTTGAGTATCTGCTGGGATTCTTTGAAGAGGATGTTCAGTAAGGTGGAACATATGGCTGTGTTTATACTTGTGCTTTTAGCAGTTTCTGCTGTTGTAGCTGATGAAGGTGAGGTTTTTATACGAGCTCTGCTTTCTCACTTTATGTCCTCACATTTCTGTTTACATCTTATTACTTAATATACATCTCTTTTATTTCCGTAGTCCAACATTTGGTTTCTCACGCAGTTTCTTTTACAAACATGGATACTCCAAATCTGTGTGTTTTCTGATGCTCTTTTCAGGAACCAACTTCTAATTAAAATCTTTTCTTATGGAAAATTCCCAGAGCAAAATAGTAGCTAGATGGACAACTGAAAAAAGAAAAGAAGTGATATTCTCGGGGCGGGGTTGAGTAGGTTGGGTATTAAATTAGAGATATAAGGAATGGCAGTGGAGAGGTTGAAGGTTTTAAATAGTCATCAATACATACAACATTCTTATTAACGTTTTGGGGCGTCGGGTTTTAGACCGGTTCCAAATAAAGAATGCTCTTTAGTCTTTACTTTAGTGGGAGGGAAGGAAGAGCTTTGGTATTCTTATTACATCATTCTTAATTATTGGTGTTCTGTTCTGTTCCTGTGGTAGCCAGCTGGTACCTAGATTTGACACTGCTTCAATTGTTAAAAGTATTAGATTTGCCCTCCACTTTGTACATTATTACCTGCTGCCCTTCTCTCTCTATCTGTCCCTCTATTTATACATGTATATGACTCCTTTCTTCTTGTTACATTGTATTCATTCAAAGGAAAAAAAAAAAGGTACCTGGTATAACAGGCACCTGCATTCTACTAGTCCCAAGCATATTTACTCGTCCCGTCTTTCAATGGCTCTTGCATGTAGTAACCTACTTGCTTTTGTTAATCCAGAAATGGTCAAATATTTAGAGAATTTAGGAACTTTTTCTAGGATTTGGAGACGTGCATTGGAGGCCGAGGTACCGGAACAATTTACCAGGATTTTTGTTATGTACCTTCTCCCAATGAATTATTAATTATTTATCTATTTATAGTTTTCTTCATTTTTTGTTTCTGTCTGACTGTCTTGCATACACATTATAGTGCATCTTCTGTTTTCCAAGCCATCCTCAGTCCCAAATGCTTACCACTTTCCTACGGTTATAGTCTATCAAATTACAGTAGCTCCAATCCGGACGTATCACACTTATTCTTCTGCCACTAATTTTTTGCAGTTCTGCTGATACCAGGGCTACCCTTTCAAGCTATAATTTGGTTGCGTAAAGTCTATAAAAGCATTGAGTTATTTGAGACTTATAATCCACAGATCCCCAGAGCAAGCCTTTTCTAAGTACATCAGAAATAAGTTTGAAAATGAACAGCAGATTGGTCTGGTACTTTTAAGTATTGCCATCTGAAACGCTTAGCTAATTTAGTCATTTGCATGAAGTGTAAATACGAAACCAAGCTCTTATTTTGATATTGCTCATAATTACGATTACCTTGTGATTGTATTCTTACTTTTTCCCGTAATATCCAACAACTCCATAACATGGAAATGCATGTGAAAATGTGGTCCTGAAATCTTGCATATTCTTTCTCGCAGAACCATTCATTGGTGTTAACGTAGGAACAGAACTCTCCGATATGCCACACCCAACTCAAGTGGTAGCCCTCCTCAAAGCACAGCAAATCAGACATATCCGGTTATATGATGCTGACCGAGGCATGCTGGTGGCACTTGCAAATACGGGAATCCAGGTTATGGTTTCTGTTCCTAATGAGCAGCTCCTGGGAATTGGTCAGTCAAATTCAACTGCAGCCAATTGGGTCTCCCACAATGTTGTAGCTCATTATCCAGCAACCAACATCACAGCCATCTCTGTAGGTTCTGAGGTTCTCACGACCCTTCCAAATGCAGCGCCTGTCCTTGTTAATGCCCTCAAATTCATTCACTCAGCCCTTGTGGCGTCCAACCTTGATCGCCAAATCAAAGTTTCAACTCCACTTTCTACTTCAATCATACTAGATTCCTTCCCACCTTCACAAGCTTTCTTCAACCGCTCCTTGAACCCTGTTTTGGTTCCCATGCTTAACTTCCTGCAGTCCACAGGTTCATATCTTATGCTCAATGTGTACCCCTACTATGACTACATGCAATCAAATGGTGTAATCCCATTGGATTATGCACTTCTCAAACCCCTTCCTCCAAACAAAGAAGCTGTTGATGCTAATACACTAGTCCACTATTCCAATGTTTTTGATGCCATGGTTGATGCAGCATACTTCGCCATGGCTTTCCTCAATTTCACGAACATTCCTGTTATAGTGACGGAATCTGGCTGGCCATCGAAAGGTGATCCGAAGGAGCCTGATGCAACTCTAGACAATGCCAATACTTACAACAGTAATTTGATTAGGCATGTGCAGAACAAAACTGGAACTCCCAAGCACCCAGGAATTGCCGTTAGTACCTACATTTATGAACTCTATAATGAGGACATGAAACCTGGGCCGGTATCAGAGAAGAATTGGGGATTATTTAACGCAAATGGGGAACCCGTGTACATATTGCACCTAACTGGATCGGGCTTGGTATTAGCAAATGATACTACAAACCAAACTTTCTGTGCAGCAAAGGAGGGTGCTGATCCAAAGATGCTACAAGCTGCTTTGGATTGGGCATGCGGTCCTGGGAAGGTTGATTGTTCCGCTTTGGTGCAGGGAGAGCCATGCTACGAACCAGACAATGTAATTGCTCATGCGACCTATGCTTTTGACACCTACTATCATCAGATGGGCAAAGCCAGTGGAACATGCGACTTCAATGGGGTGGCTACCGTCACCACCACAAATCCAAGTAACATCCGATCCTTTTCGCTGCTCCATCACCAGATTTCTATATGATTATGTTATTAGTCTAAAACCAATTTGTTTGAAATGTTACAGGTCATGGTTCATGTATATTTCCCGGAAGGTAAATCTGTCTTGTCTTGTAAGAACGAGCATCTCAACTGCTAATAAGTGTAGATATATATATATTGATTGCTCTGACAAACACATGATTGATCTTTTAATGATTTATGCATGCAGTGTTGGCAAGTTGAATGGTACCCTGGTGAATATTACGGCCCCATCTATGAATTCAACAAGTTCAGATGCTGTCTCCCGGAGATATTTTGGCAGTGGTTTGGTGACCCTTGTAATGGTTCTCAGAGTACTAATATTGTGGTAGATTGATTTGATGACCTAAAATTTTGAGATTAGAAGTATTCTCTCGTCTTGTACAAAAGAACCAGTTAGTACTGGGATTGAGGTCGGGGATCAAGTCAGCTGAATGAATTGGGTGGTGTTCTTTCCAATCAAATTTATTTCTCATCCGAAAACTTTAATTTTTGTAAGCCCAATACGACTCCTCAAACGTTAGCTTAATTTGCCCATCAAAAAGAAAGTTCTATTCCTAATAAAAAATAAGAAAATTTACAATGGTTGAAGTTGGGTAAGTTTTTGTTGGATTCAGAGTATGTCTCGATGAAATATTTACTCACGGCGCCCAAAAAATTTGTTACGGTCTAAACAAAACAATATATATTAAATTTTATCTATACCAAAAATTTGTTACGGTCTAAACAAAACAATACATATTAAATTTTATTTAGACCAATTAGAGACAAGCGCACCCTATTGACAAGTAATATAAAACGGTAAGAACCGGATATTGTACCCAAGGGAAATCTAATACGCAAGACAATTAAATTAAACGATAAAAAATTACTTAGACGATCAAGAATTGATTGATTTAAAAATAAAATAAAATAAAGTAAGCAAATCAAATAAATATGAAAATTGCAAGGTATGAATTAAAACGACTAGATTTAATAAAATGACAAAAATCGGTTAAGGTATCAGATTTCAATTGGATTGGACACCAAAATAAAATTGAAACGGTGGATTGATTTAGGAAATACTTCACTTAAGCAAGTCGAACCCAATGTTCATGATGTTCCCTTCTCTTCTAAATCCGAGTCACCGCTTGATTCATAGATAATTTGGAATAAAAGATGTTAAATTCAAGGAGCCTAAAATTAAGTTCGTTAATTCTAGGTATCCTCACACAAGATCTTAAGGTTGGTCTACACTTTAGTCTCAAGTATGTCGCTCGATTAATTTTCCGATAAATTAAATCCAATTGGTTGTAGCATTCAATCATCTAAGGTCTTAATCTAAGTGATCAAGCTAAATTAGGACTAAATATGCATTTAATCAAGCAAAAATCAATACCACAAAAATTATCTTAATCCAATATCAATCTTAACCTTAACCGAAAAGAAAAACTTACTTATACATTTATTAATATAACATAAATCATGGTCATAATATATGTTTGCATTGATTAAATCTACACAATTAAAATAAATAAGGAATAATAAAAATAAAACAAATTAAAAACACCCCTATTTCCTTTCAACCTGGCTACTCCACCTCCTGCTTTATTTTTTGTGTTTCCACGCAACTGCTTCAACTTGATCTTGCCTCCAGCTGCTTCAACTTGGTCTCTTCAATGTGTTTTTCCTCAAACCACGCATAAATCCTCTTGCTTCAACAGTTGTCTTCCACTCTCACGCACCTATGCTGCTTCAACGTGTGTATGTGAGAGTCTCCCATCTGCCAACGTCTCCTATGTGCCACCACCAGCTCAAGCTATTTTTCTATGCCACCATCAGCTTTAACGTTCTCCAGCTGCCAATGTTGTTAATCTTTTTTATCTGCTATCTCAACACACCACTCACACACACATAACCCACGCAGAAACGTCTCATACGCAAGCCATGCATCCTCCTTTCTTCACAATTTTTAGCTCCACCAGCTGACCAATGACGCACCTCTCCACCAGCAGCTGCGACGTGAATTTGGAGTATTGAGTGAGGGCCGTAACGTGAGTAATCTCCCATCTGTCCTCCTTCTTTATTTTTATATCTCCACCAGCTACTTAAACATCTTCACACCACCAGCTACTTCAATTCTTGCGTCCAACTGTTGCTTTCATTGCTTGCCACCTCAACCAGCTGCTTGTTATTTTTCTCTTGCCACAGCTGCTCATTTATTAACGCCACAGCTGCTCATGTCCTTCATGGTGGTGTAACGTGGTTGATATTAATCAATGGAGTCTCACTTCATCAGTAGCTACTTGTCCTCCTCTTCACCAAGCTCATGTTGTCTAACTCTCCAGTTACTACGTCATGAGAAGAGAGTGTTGAGTGGTGCAGCGTTAAGTGAGGGTTGTCGGTGTTGCAATCCCAAAATAAAAAGAAAGCTCTTATGTTTTTCTTTAAAGAAAATGGGATGAAGGTTGAGTATGTTTTGGTGGAGGGCTGCTTGTTTTTCTAACGTGTGTGAGTTGAGAGTGTCTTTGATGTGTGGTCTGTAACGTCAATCATGGAGGAGCTATTTTCGTTATTTTTTTATTCCATCTTTTAGCTCACTAACTTTATGCCTTTTTTCTTCACTTTTTGCGCCAGCATCAACATTTTCCAGCTATCTTTTCTTTTGTCAAATAAACACACTCACGATTGCTCTCTTATCTCTACGCCGCCACTGCTTTGGTTTCTCTCTATGTAATCAATTTTTTGGTCCCATGCAGAACTCGTTCTTCGTCCCTCTCTGCGCATGCCTCCAGCATTTTTTGTTCACGCCACCAGTTGCTTGCATTTTCTCTCCTTTTGCCGCCAGCTTTCCACGTGATTTTAGGGGAGTTTTGTCCATATTTCACACACAGATGTTGTTTTCCTTTTTCTTCTATCTACGCCGCCAGCCAATGTCTTTTTGTTTGTTGTGTACTGAATGATTTTCTGAGAATTTTTGGTCCACCTTTCATGCACCTTCACGCCCACTAGCTGCCTTCTTCTTTTCTTCTGATGTGAAAAATAAAGCCATTTATTTCTTGATCCACTAGTGCTATTCATTCTTCTTAAAAACTCACATACATTCTCTACGTCCTGGCCAACTATTATTCCATGCAAACATGTTAAAGTTTTCTACAGCTTTTCGTGGTTTATTCTTTTAAACATTCCAAATTCAATATGTGCCTAATTAAAACAAATAACTTTTAATTAGTGCAATTCAAACATTAAATGGACAAGAGTTTAGTAAATTATGTATCAAAAATTATTACAAAATGATCATTAACAACACCCCCACACTTGAATTGTTGCTTGTCCTCAAGCAACTTACTTGGATCACAACTAACATATTTTGTCATTATAAATCACAATCAGCAATCAACATAAGAGGCAATAGAAAATAAACAGAGGATGAATGGGTTTTTGGGATCTCCCTTTCTGCGTTTCTGCGTCTCCCCTTGTGCGTCAGCGTTTTTGTGAGTCTGCTGTGTGTTTTTCCTGTTTTGCGTCACTAAATGGAGCGTCCTTTGTGCCTGCGTGCTTCCCTCCTCCGGCTGGTGCGTGCGTCTGGTGGTTCAGCTGCCAACGTTATTTATCTCCACCTCCTACTTCGTTCTCTTGACACCACCAGCTGCCAACGTTGGAGTGTTGAGTGAGGGTTGTAACATGAGTGGCTTCCACCTCCTGCTTTCTCCTTTATTTCGTTACTTGGCACAGCTTCTTCGGTTTTAAGTGGAGAGTCGTAGTTGTGTGTGTAAAGTCTTCTTAAACTCCAACTGTCTTCGTTTGGTAACTCCTTCAGCTCTAATGTTCTCCAGCCTCCACGTTCTTCCCTAGCAACAACTTCTTTATTTCTCTTTTTTTTTTACTTTCTTTGTGTAGATCACGCACTCTCCTTTCTCCACCTCTCTCTTCATTCCTTGATTACCACCACTATGTAGCCACACTTCTATTCTTTTTCACGCTGTCGCCAACCGCTCACCATGCCCCCACGCGCTGTTCCTTTTCTCTCTATATATTGAATGTTTTTCAAAGATTTTTAGTCCCATGCTCTTTGTCCCTATGCACCACCAACTTTTCTCTTTTTTTTGTCTCACCTTATTGAATAAATTCCAGCCCTCATTCACGACTAACCCTCCTATTTTTCAACTTTTGACGCAACCATCTTCTTTTGTCTCTTATGTATTGAAACTCTATCATCTCATGCTCCCCTTTATCTGCCACCAACTGCTATCTTCTTTGCTGCCGTAGCTATCTTTTATTTTTCATATTGAATGTCTCCAAATCACGCACAATATAGCTGTCACGCCAACCCCTAACAGTTTTGTCATTCCTTTGTTTATGTTGCTGCCGCTCTCCTTTGTTTTTATATATTGAATGTCTTTTTAATAGTTTTGGTCCTTCCTATCAAAAAAATCAATACTTTCACGTTATTGTCCCATTAAACCTTCGGTCCCACTCCTCTCATTCCTTTTAGTCTTTTAGTCAAGCCAACTGCTGCACATTCTTTTCTTCCACGTCTCCTCTTTCCCATCTAACATTTTTGTTGTCTCCTCCATTGGCTCAATGTGTCTTCATCTGCCCAAGCTCAACATTTTTCTTGCTTGCTTTGAGGGCTTTTCTTGCTTAGGCTTTTAAAAATAACAAATCTAATGTGTACCTAAAATTAAAACAAATGATTCTTAATTAGTGCAATTTAAACATTAAATGGACAAGAGTTTAGCAAATTATGTATTAAAAATTAATACAAAATGTCCATTA
>JANKOE010000002.1:33502511-33513815 GCA_026284465.1 Erythroxylum citrifolium | reverse complement strand
TAAACACAAAATGATGCTTAAGAAATAAGTTGTTTTGCGTATGTTCTGGTTTGCGGTTTGTGAATAAGTGAAATCCAAAAAAACCCTGATCTGGCAATTGGGTTTACGGAATAAGGAAAGAGTTCTGGGTTTTATTCAAGTCTTGGAGAAGGCTCGATGATTCCAGAGAAATCCCAGATCTGAAAAACAAGAAGAAAAGTTCTCTTCATCGTGTTCTCTTCCCAACTGTCCGATGCGTTCTAAGAACGGTACTTGCTTTTGAGTTTTTCTGAGGATCATCATCTGCTTCATGGATTAGAGTGAGCACGTTTTGTTTCTTTGTCTCTCCCTCATTTATGGAAACATTAATAATAATGAAAAAAAATTGGAGTCCTCACCAGCGACGTGTTGGTCGATAAATTGATGGGCAGTTAACGCCCATCAAACGCGATAGATGGCGATGGAGCTTCCAGAAATAGGAGGAGACACCTTGGAAGAACACCGCAGGCGACAAACGTTGGCCATGAGGGAAGCAGTCGTGGGAAGCCTAGCGTCCGACAGTGAAGCCTAGCATCCGATAGAGAACCGTAGAGAGAAGAAATGCGTGCAGAAAAGAAAGACTGATGACGGAGGCCAACTCGTGAGGAAGGACAGACAGAGACAATGTACAGAGGCGAGGGGTATTTTCGGAGGAGTTCAGTTCCTTTGCTCCGGAGACAGCGACATGACCTTGTTGTCCTTCGATTTTCGAGTGGACAAATATCTTTGTTTCTGTACTCCGAAGACAGAGGACAGAAACAAAGAAAATTGTACTACCGTGTTCCGTTTGGTTGATTAGAGATCTCTATTAGAACATCTCTAGTTGTGTACGTAACTTTTTATTATTCGTATAAATTTTTTACTAATTTATCAAAAAAAAAAAAAAGAGTACGTCTCGATGTCAACATGAAAAGAAAAGTCATAACATAACGGCAAAAGATGTTCACTTGATTCACAGCCGTCGGATCCGGATCGGGTTAAGCACTTCACAGTGGCTTCAAAGTTGAAACCCTTCATCTATAAATGTGAACTAAAACCTCCATTTCTTTCTCCGCCTCCGTTGTTCTTACGCTTCTCCCAAGCCTACCTTCTTATATCTCGATACCTTATGTTTCTCCTTTTCATGACTTATGCATCTTTACTATGATTCTCTGTTTCACATCGAAAATGATACAGAGAATACGAAGAGATGCCAAATCCAATCACAGGTACCTCTGGACGAGCAGGTTTCAATTATCTTTCCATGAATTCTTGCTTTTTCTCGTAGGTTCCACAATCTTTAAGGAATTCCCTTTCTTTTTCGAAAATTAAGGAATTCCCATTTTCGTCCAACTTTGTTTTGTCAAGATGCTCGATGATGATTGATTTTGCTTTAACCACACTGAACAGGGGCTTGAGGTGTGGGTTCAGATCTTATGTTTGTTTAATCCAGAGAAAAATACCGCCATAGTTATTTTTGAGGTTTTCGGGATTTTCTTTGAATTAAACTAGATATGGGGTTTTCCCTCTTTGAGTTCCCTCATGTGGACAACTCTGGCCTTTCAACTGAGAGCATTTTACTTTTAGATTCGTCTTTATGAAGATTTGTAATGGCTTAGTGACTACAGAAAGATCTGGCCTTGCAAAGATCTTTTTTTCTTTTTTTGCTAAAATCCTTTGCTTATTTTCCTCAACTCCTTCAGGTTTGGGTCTAAATCTTCTATTTTCTTTAATCAAAAGGAAATGTCGACGTTGTCAGCATGGGTCGTCCATTCTGGCGTGCTTCTTGGTTGGGTGCTTTGCGATTATTTTTCTCAATTAGAAAGCAGCTACTGTAAACTAGTGGTGAGATGAAAGAATATGAAAATATACATCCAAATGAAATCTAAATTCACTTCAACTTATTACTGTCAGCTGCAAAAACATTACTAGTTGACAGAAGCCCGAACTACTGCAACTTTAACATCTCTTTTTTAGGAATAAGCCTCATTGATTAGAGTTACCGTCAATGGGGGTGGGCTTAGGTGCAGGAGCAGGAGCATGGGAATCTGAAAACAACCTGGAGAAGAATTTGTCAGCAAGCACTTGGTTTGCTGCATCAGAAGGGTGAAATGCATCCCAGAATACATAGTCTTTGCGATTGCGGCACAGTTTTGAGTTAGGCAAGCATAAACCGCCTACTGATGTGTCCACATTGCAGCATGATGTATTAGATATCTTGAAACCTGAAACATGCAGAAAAAGCCAGAGACGGTGAGACCGTAGGTGTGTTTCGTAGGTTGGTGATGTTTTGTCCAAAAGGACTTTGACCATACCATAAGTTGTGGGATTGTCGACGAGATCCAAAACGTCTGCATAAGTGTCCACAAATATGAACTTGGCATTTGGTAAGTGCCGGTTCTGAGAGGATATTAACTTCTGTACTTTGGAGTTAAATTCCAACACCCACTCATTTACGCGCTTTAAGCATTGACCGTTCTTGGACTTCACTCTCTGAGATGGCGCACAACCGAGAGGACCGAGCCCATGAAAGATGATCTTTCGTGCGCCAAGTTGGTACAGCCTCTGGTTTATAGTTTAAGATTATCATATAACAGGAGCATTTGATCTTTGTGCAACTTCAAGAATCTGACGATGACTATAAGGAAAAGTGCTTGCTAATATATTAACAGTTTCGTTTTACTTATAGCCGTTCTTAATCTGTTTCATTCCTAAAAAATAGCCAGGTTATCAGAATCCAATGGCTACAAAGTTGGCAAGAACCGAAGTAGTTTTAAAGCATTTAGCAGAGGGAGAATTACCAAAAGTTGATCAGCTAAGGTTGAGGTTAAAAGGCTCATGAATTCGTCGTGCGTGTACTGTTGTCCGTCTGCTAGAAATGGTTGTAAGAAATTGTTGACATAGTCATTGCTGCCTGTAAACAGCATTTAATTAAAACAAGCTCAATCTTTGTCTTTGCTAGTAAGGGAAAAAAGAATCGGAGAAGGAAGCAAGCTGCTTTACCGATTCCGATGAGATACATGGCCTCGTTGCATAGCTTGTTTGCTTCCTCTTGTCCAATCTTAGCTTTGATTGATTCTTTGGTCTTCTTGAAGCAATTTATCTGATCATCAAAGGATAATCTTTGAATCTGCAAAAATAGAAAATAATATAAATGCAAGTGATATAGGCCGTTTCAAAGGAGATGAGATAAAGGGACATTACGAAATAGAGTCCGGTGTCATTAAGAATTCCAGCTCCGCCGGATGCATAATTAACCCCTTTAAGCAGTGCATCATCATTTGCTGATAACGAAAGGTAAGGGGGCGGCGGTTTAATCCCAAGCCTTTCCGCTTCAAATTCCACAAAATAAGGAACATAAGGAAAAGGGTTATTACAAATATGTAAAAGTATAAGAATGGACGTGTTTATATGTATTACATATTATATCACCGATGGTCCTCCCATTTGTGAACCTTCCTGTGGCCTGCCCGCCTGCATAATCGACGCCGTACCATGGATAATCAGACCTTGCTAAAGAATATTGAAGAAAATTGTTGTTTCCGACTTCTGTCAAGGAGTCGCCGAACACAAATGTGACAAGTGACGCCGCCGAACCCAACCTTGCTTTTGCCGCAAAAACCAATGCTAGCAAAACAAACCCTTGTACTGCCATTTTTCGCCTGCTACCTGTTCTTTGCCATTTGATTTATAAGATGTATGGTTGCTTTGGTCATGCCCAGTTCTCCAAGTTTGCACATATTAGGTGATTAATTTCCGAACAATATGTAGATATGAATATTCTTGAAGACCCTGTCTGAGTCTGAATCTGAGTCTCAGACAGAGTCAGTGGAGCTTTGCAATAGTCTACTCCAGTACTCTGCGAGCAGTTGGCCAACTCACTCCTCCAAGTGGGCATTGTTAGGTTTTGCTATTTCGTAATGTATCAAGGTAACCTCGATTCTCCCTTATTATTATTCACCACCACAAGAAACATTAAAGTCACCAACATGCTTTTCTCAAATTACAAGAAAGAAAGACCGATTTCAAATCATCAAGAGAAGGAAAACTATATATAAATTATATAGGCGAGAATGTTCCTAGTTAAGAATATCATCAAAGAAACGTCTCTCGGGGACCCTCAGATGCTCTGTCCCCTTCTATCCTATCCCAATCCTATTTCACTTCATCTCAACCTTCTATTATTTACGTGAGATTCATATCTTCTGTCCCTTCTATGCTATCTCAATTCTGTCTCATTTCATCTTAACCATCCATTTATACGTCCATGTCTTCCGTACTTTCGGTAACATTGACTCATGTTTAAGTAGAAAATAAATAAAATATAAAAACAAAAAGTTAAATTAAACTTGAGTTTATGAACTAAATAAAAACATCTTCTCGTGTTCTTCGGTGAATTTCACCAAATGTTGTTGAAATAATAGCTATTGTACATATAATACAATAAAACATATTTTATTAATAAAATAAAATTCGATGCATTGAATTATGTATTAGAATCGCCAAAAACTAATACCGAATTTCTCTATACAAATTGTATCAAAAAAGTTTGGGTTATATCCAATGAATCAGTTAGTACATCGAATGTCAAAAAATATCGAACAAATTTATAAATTAAATTAAATTACAAATATATATTTATGTTAAAAATATTTAAACATAAAAATATCTTTTTAAATAGTTATTATGTATAAAAAATTTATGTTAATTGTTTGAAATATTCTTAATATTGATTATAATATAGAACTAACTTTTTAATACTGAACTAAAAATTATAATAATTTTTATACTCAGTGGTTCATTCTTCAAATTTTGTTTTTTATTTTTAATATTTGTTAATAATATTTTTTTGCATATATGTTTAGTTTATTTTTATAACATATGAAGTAAAAAACTATTTGACTATTAATTTTATAATATGAGAATAATTTTTAATTATATAAAATTAAAAGTCTATTTTATAATTTAAAATTTTATTCAAAATAGTATCTGAATCGATATCGATATTGTATCGTACGAGTGTCAAAGTTGGTATTAGTTTATTTGTAACACTATCTAAATAGTGTTAACACGATCAACTTTGTTTGTTATTTCTTAGTTTCCATTTCAAAGCCTATGTACTTCTAAAATTATCAATATAATGATTTAACATCATTAGTTCATGTATGGGTAGGTAATTAAGAAACTTGCCAAGCAAAATCCACACTAAAGTTCATTAGGCAACTAGGAACTTTTTACCTTCAACATAATAAGATTTTGCAGAGTTTCTTTATCACTTGTGACGATTACAATCAAATAAATAACTTTTGACTTCATAAATCTACTAGTTGTTATTGCATTTCATCCCATTCATATATGCATAGTTTATTTAAGATTTTAAAGTTCTCTTAAAAGAAATCACTCCACCAACAATTCGTTGGCCATCTAATTGAAGTTCGTTAATCCATGATCTCCCTATGTAACATTGTTCTCTTCTTATCACATCACTTCTCCTTCCTCTTGTCATGCAATTACTCATTCTTCATTTCGTGCAACCTTGATGATAAAAATTGATGTGGTCCTTATGACATTAGAAATCCCAATTTTGTTGTGTCTATGACTTATTTTTTTATTTATACTCATTTGATGGTGCCTATAGTTGTTTCTTAATTGAATGTAGTTGTTAATTTTATACGAACAACATCACCTATGTATGACTTTTTACTAGTCAATTATCATCACTCTACTTTTTGCCTTTGTGGCCCTTATCATATTTGTAAATATATTGCCTGATTATGGACATCAATATCATACTAACACTTTCATGTATAATATTGGCAAGCCAAGAAAACCCACGAGTATATTTTATAGTATCTTTATTATATTGCAGTTGCAAATTCAACTTATATTAGAGATTACACATAGAGTTTGGAAATGTGAAAGAATTTAAAGACACTATTATAGATTATGGAGTGCAAACATAATACAATTTTAGGTTAAAAAAGAGTGAAGTAATAGGATCATGGTTGGGTGTGTTGAAAGATACCTACATGTTAGATATGACAAGAATAAAAGTGTTTCAAAGTGAAGATATACAAATATGATTATAGTTATTTCACAACTAACAAACCAAAATCGATTTATACTATGTTTTTAATGGGACATTTCAATAATAGAATTCTTGAAAAGTATAGTATATGTACAAAAAAAAAGAAGATTAAAGAGTGTAAAGAGAAGCTAAGCATATTTGTTATATGAAAAAAAAATGTAAAGTCGTAAAGAGAGGACAAGAAAAGAGAGGGTAACAAATTTTGTCAATGAATATGCCAAACTGTAGGGATATGTACATGAGTTGAAGATCAGTAATCTTAGCTCAACGTGGGATTGCAATTAACAAGGAATCAGGAGACTTCTTTGCTATAAGTAAAGGAAATTATATCTTATAAAAAAAATTATAGTAATAAAACATTTATTTCATTCTTCATTATCTTTTGTTGCTATTCAAAAGGTTATACATTTGTTTTAATGTCATAAAAATATTATAAATGCATTTGAGACCTATTTTTTAAGGATAAATGGCTACTTTTTGAAGACATAAATTTATGGTAATTATTGAATGCATTAAGGAGGGATTGGAATAAAGGGCTTTATCTATTGGCATAGGCTATTGTGGAGGTGTAAACATTGATCCATAAAGTTGGTTCATCAATCTAAAAGAATCTGATTTGAGATTGGATGATGTTAAAAGACTTACAATCATATATGATATGCAAAAGTTAACTTAATCTTCATATATATGTAATTAATTTTATCATTTTTAATATTAATTTAAATTTAAAAAATTAGTGATTTATCAAAGTTTTAGGTGAGACTTTACAAAATGCAACTCAACACATGTGCACTTTACACATGTATCACAATTGGCATAGAAACTGGAAGGGAGAGGAGTTGAGAAAGTACCTTTGGAATTATGCATAGTCAATAGATATATAAGATTTTAATGACCAACTTAAGAAATTTGAAAAAAAAATAAACATTGGATGTGTTTCTACCTTGCTTGAATATCCTATAGAGAGGTAGGCAAGATTTTACCAATCATTCGATAGTTGACAATAACATAAGTAAAACTTTCAATCAGTGGATCTTACTTGTTAAAGACAGTTTAGTAATTAATATGTTTGAAATAATTAGAATCTTAGTGACGAAGAGATATGTGGATAAAAGACAAATTTTATATAGGTGGAAGTCAAATATTGTACTAACTAATATAAAGAAGCTGGAAAAGAACAAAAAAGATTCAATACGGTGGATAATAGTCTAGAATAGAGATAATGTAATGCCCCAACATATACCCTGAAAATATTATAGCATGCTTAAGGTATATTAAGAAGTGAATATATTGAATTAAGTGCATCTTAGTAAGAGATATAATGGTACTTAATGTAAAAGACAAGGGTAAATGAGTAATTTGTTCATTTCAACATGAACATACCTTTGTAATTTGACCATATCTTGGTCTGTATACCGCCAAATTGGATAATTCCAATTGAAAATTAAGCTAGAGGCATAGATCTAAAACTTTCATGAAGGAATAAAAATTTTATTGAGCCTTTAAGATTTTTGAATTCTGGCTTGAAGTTGAGTTATGACTGTTGTCCCTGTTTTCGAACAGCCTGTAGTATTTTGGATATAACTCCCAGAATTATTAACCAAATTGCATAAAATTTATTTCATTAGAAAATTAAGACATAAGGGAATGAAATTAATTTATAATATTGTAGGCCAATGTGGGAAGTAAAGGAAGAAGAAGGACCAATATGCAAATTTTCTAAAGTTAACACATGGACCGATTGGATTAAGGAGTGTGCGTTGACCAATAATAATAAAGCATGTGTGTCCAATAGGAATTAAGCATCTGTGTGAGTCTTCAAAGTTCTGAAATGGGGATATGGAGAGGGGAGATGCACGACATTTTGGGGGCTCTAAGTTTAGATTTTTCTTCTCTCCATTTCACTTTCTTCATCCCATCATTTTTTAGATAAGAAATCAAGCCAATCTTAGGTGGAAATTAAGGTAAAAGTTAGGGATTTTCTCTTCTTACTTTGCTTATGAAGGAATTAAATTATAGGTTGGAAATGGGATTGAGAGGTATATTTTTAGTGTTTTTAGTTGGTGAGTCAAGCAAAGTCAAAGAGGAAGGGAAGGAAAGGCAATAGAAGACCTACTTTGTCAATTTTGAGGTTTGGGACGTTACTTGGTTAATTTCTGTATTTGTGTACATTTAAATATGTAAAAAGATTCATTTGGATGTGTAATGGTTGTTGGGATGATGTTTTGGTGCTATTTTGGTGCTATCTTATATAAAATTGGTTGAATATGACAAGAGATTACCGTGTAGTGAAATTCTATCTAGGTTTGTTGAACCAGTCATATAGTTTGAGTCATAACTCAACCTAAAGACCTCCAAATTGTGTGATTTCAGTTTCATATGAAACCTAAGAGATATAAATATAAATATATTAGAGATATTTTGACTTAATTCTGGCTTTATGACATGGGTAATTGAGGTCGAAAATGGTGACCTGATGTTGCCCCTGTTTTGAAGCAACTTGTGATATTTGGTCTGTATTTCATGATTGGGAAGTTTAAGTGGTCTGATTGTTAGTTCTATGGAAACTAGAGACATAGGGCAACAAATATATAAAAGATGTAAAAACCTAATTCCAACGTTTTCTATATGCATATTAAGGAACAACTGGGGTCTATTTGTGATTTGCTTCTGGACTAATTGTTTGTCTATTTTTAAACCCACTATGGGCTTAGCCCAAACTGCACTATTTTAAGTTTGTTTTCGTTTCCAATTTTTACCGAATCTTAAAACTTTTTGAATTTGTATAAAACCTTTCAAATAGTTACAAATAAATGAAATAGGACTTATCATGTGTGAATTGGGTGATTAAACGTTGAAACTTAATATTGAACATAACGCATTCCAAAGAAAACTTACATGTACATAAATCATTTGTATGCATATTTATTGCTCATATGAGTATAGTATGATTATACATGTGTGATTTTGACAACCTTCTAATGGTGGTAAGTTATGACTTGTACGTATGAACACATATACAGATATTATGGCTTGAAATGTATATCATATAACTTGTCAATATATGAATTGTGAAATTGGCAAATGTTTAAAGGAAATATTGCAGTGCATGTTCTATTGTCTCGGTGGTGGATAGATAGGCATGCCTATAGGGTTAGAGTGTTGCTGCTAACATTTGACACCAATGATGTCTTCATTTCAAGACTATAATGTCTCTATAGTTTGATTCCTTTGGGTATCCATAGTTTGATACTTTCGGGTATCCATAGTTTGATATCTTTAGATATCCATAGTGCACGTTATCCACACCCATGAGAATGTGCAGGCCTAATACAAAAAGTAAAGTAAACATAAATAAATAAGAAATACAGTATGACAACATAAATAATTGGTATTGATGAGCATTTGCATTTGTATTGATCATTGAGCACTGAATATTAATGTTTGAATTTTGAAGGTGAATATATGAACAACATGTTGAAGTATGTTTACATTATGTATTTGATTAAGTATGTCATCATTATTTATATTTTTTGTGACTTTTTATGAATGTATGTGGTTAGCGGATGATTGCTGTGAATGGTCATCCAAACTAAGTGTTTCCCTACTAAGCTATCCAAACTAAGTGTTTCCCTACTAAGCTTTCAAGCTTAGCACGGGTGTTAATCCATGTAGGTCCAAATCATAGGAGTAAGGTACAAGAAACACCTGCAGGAAACAAGGCCAACAGATAGAAGAAAAAAGTACTTTTGGAAGGTGTTTTTAGTTAAAGATGCTTATACATGTATGGTTAAAGGAAATTGTATGTTTTCTTTTGGATTACCATGTAAATGTAAAAATGTTTTACTAATGTTAAATGATAATGTTAAGCATTGGGGACTTTTGTAATGTGTATATGTAGCATTGAACTAAAATGTATGTCGTGAATGTATGTATAGGAAATTGGTTGCCTCATGTGTGGATGGTTGTAGGTTTTGTATAGGGGGTGTTACAGATAAGGCATATAAAGTTTTGAAGGATGATGAGAAATATATTGTGAGGATTAGTAGACAATACATCTGTAATTGTTAGGTGTAGGATCTATATGGGTAGCCTTGCAAATAAGCAATACATGCAATCCAACATTCTAAACAAAGGTTTGAGACATTTATAGATAGTTGTTATAAAAAGACATATCTCTTTAGCTGATATGACCATATATTATAGTTTATTAAGGGTGAATTTCTTAAACCTAAAATTGATGTGGAGGTGATACACCAACCAGCTAAAAGAGTCATGCCAAGGATACCAAATTTTGCAAGAAGAAAGGACAAAATGAGCCTAAAAATTTAATAATTAAAATAAGTTAAAGGAAAGGATAAGTGCAAAAATATACGAAATAGGTCAATTCTAGCTATAACTTCAAAAAAATACAATAAGAAAGGCTCAACATTACCTACTGAAGAATCTTTATAGGTATTATATGAAACATTTACCAGTTCATTTTATGGCAATGCAATGATTGATTTTTTTTGTTATTATTTCCATTATAATTACTAGTTTATAACTGAGGCATCTTTAATGTATATAAACATTCGACTTATGGTCAATTTTATCTTGGTTATTATAACTAAATAATAAGTTTATTTTGATTAATGTATGTTATTGATGCAAATAGATTTGAAGATATTACTATACCGAGAGAACAAACCAGTACAATGAGTTTCATACATGGCATCATTACATTATTAACAATTAATTCAAAACAATATTGTGAATTATATGTTTGTTTTTAAGTTGATGGTTATTCATGTAACACCCCACTCCCGCGTGACCCGAACCCGACATCGTTGGTGATATCCGAGTCTGTGCCCCTTGAGGGTAGTGTACTACATCAGTCAGTCAGACGAAACTCAGTAAAAGTATTTTTTTTGGGCATTCATTCGCGCGGAAAACAGTATACAATTTGAGCCCACGGTAAAAGGAAGCATTTTCAGTTATTACGTACAGTCAACAATAATTTACAAAAGTCATTTAATGCACAAAAAGCTATAACCAAATTAGGCTCGCTATAAATACAGAGTATTCTTTTACAAAAATTTTGGAATACAATTTTATGAAACACTAATGCAGACGCGAACTGATCCCGACCTCTATCTTTCACTTGCATACAGTAGACATACTCCCGTGTCAAACGGGGTACTCTTCAAGACCTGAAAAATAGATGCAAATTTTGGGTG
>JANKOE010000002.1:33466006-33497419 GCA_026284465.1 Erythroxylum citrifolium | reverse complement strand
AAAAAAAAAAAATAAAACTTTATCCTAAAAACAAGACTGCCAACCGTAAACCAAACTTCATGAAGTTGGGGTTAGCTTCAAGAGGAAGCCACCTGTTAGCAGACGATCTTTCATCGACAGTGCCATTTTCTTCCTTTTCTACTTCGGGGTTGAACTCCTCCATGGCACCGAAATCAACTTCAAACCTTCTCTCCATTTGGTCTACTCTCCTTCGTTGATGCGTGGGAGTGAATGAATGAAGCTAGGAAACCGAAATCGCATGAGGGTGAGATGGTGAGAGAAAACGAGAGTAGCGCAACAGAAGGGGGAAGAGTCTGTAGAAAACGAGACGCGAGAGAGTTAAGCGTAGCGAGAGCAAAATGGAGAAAAAGTTAAAAAATATCAGCTGATCATTGAAAACACTCCTATAGATGAGCTGGTTGAAAATACCAAACAAACTTATGAGTTTTTTCTTAAAGTCAATAAATTAAAGTGAGTTGACCAGTTAAAAAAAAGCTGATCAGCTCGTTACCAAACAAGACCCTAATTCCTAAACCCTATTTTGAAGTTAAAAGTAACGTAAGTGATGTGCTTCATCTTCGATGTCTCTCATTGTCAACTTAAACATGTAACATCTTATCAAAAATAATAGTGGCTTTGTTTAAGCCAAAGGAAAAAGAAAACAGACAGGTAAGAAGAAATGAACCAGAGAAAAAAAAACATAATAGATCTTACTAGAATAACATTACTGATATTTTGAAAAATATTGTTGCAATACATTGTTGTTGTTTGTTACTTTTTGAAAACAAGAAATAGTAAGATAAATATGTTTTAATAATATATATTTTCGTTTTGAAAATCTCAATAAGAGATTGAAAAAACAGCAAGTTTGTTTTGCAATTGATAATAAAAATGATGTAAGGAGAAATTTTTGAAAGAAGATTGATTAATATTATAAAAATTACTAATTTGTCTTTTTGTAAATAAAAATAATTTATTATCTTTTATAATATATTTTAAGACCAAAAATAACTACTGTCAGGAGGCGTTTGGCAAATAATTAATAAGCTGTTTTTTAAACTTATGATTAAAAGTTAATATTTTGATTATCTTAAAAATTATTAATATATTTAATGAATAACTTATTAAGTAACTTATTTAACTTCATAACTGATTTCTAAAAGCTGATAAAATTTTTTGATGATCAGAATTTGTACGTAAAGTATTTATTATCCTCAATAAATTTAAATAAAATATTCCCATAGAAGTAGGCCTGTGTCTGCTGGTAGGCAATGGTACGCGGAAGAACACGGGGTCGGCCTCCAATTTGGAAGAAGAAAGTTGATTTGGATTTGACTCCTAACATATGTAAAATTCGGACGACAACAACTAGCAGTGGACCCTGTTGTGTCCCATCTCAGTTACGTTTCTACTTCCTTGTCCAGTGCACCTTCCTTCTCTCTTTTTACGTCTATGCAAATGCATAAACAATTATGGTAATAGAAAAAGCTACAAGATTCAACGATGTTCTCTCTTTAATGAGAACCAGCTCACCTACCATGTCCATGTGAACCCTCCTACTCTTCAAATCACCTCCCTCTAGAATCTTTTCTCCGCCAACGCTTTCCTTCTGAGATCATATCTCTATCTCACGTATTCGTGCGTGTTCCTCAAGCCCCCACTTTAATTTCCCACGTGAATGGCTTCCTCTAATATCTTCTAACAACACTCCAAACACAACTCAACTCCTGATTCTCTGTATTCCCTCCACCAATCCCAAGAATATAGAACCGAGACAGAAGATGTCGGTTGCCTGCGGTCTAGAATGCGTCTTTGCGTTGGGTTGCACTCGCTGGGCATGGAAGCGCTGTACTTACATAGGTTCCGACGACAGTACTTCTTGGCCTTTAGCAACCCCCGAGGAATTCGATCCTGTTCCTCGCATGTGTCGCCTCATCCTCGCTGTTTACGAAACTGATCTCCGCAACCCGCAATTCCCTCCCCAAGGTGGCTACCGTCTCGATCCCGACTGCGTCGTCAAGCGCGTCACCTACGAACAGACCCTCGGACAAGCCCCTCCTTACCTCATCTACCTGGACCACCACCACAAAGAGATTGTCATGGCAATCAGAGGGCTCAACTTGGCAAAGGAAAGTGATTATCAGTTGCTTTTAGACAACAGACTTGGCATGCAGATGTTTGATGGAGGGTATGTGCATCATGGGTTGCTCAAGTCTGCTACTTGGTTGCTGAGTCAAGAGGGAGAGACATTGAGGAGGCTGTGGGAGGAGACTGGCAAAGAGTATAAGATGGTTTTTGCTGGGCACTCACTGGGTTCAGGTGTGGCCTCTTTGATGGCTGTGATTGCTGTGAATCATAGAGATAAATTGGGTGGAATTCCTAGGGATAAAGTTAGGTGTTATGCTGTGGCTCCAGCTAGGTGTATGTCACTTAACTTGGCTGTTAAGTATGCGGATGTCATTCATTCCATTGTTTTGCAGGTCAAGATTTTTAATCTCCTTTCCTTTTTAATTTTCTTTATGGGTTTGTACTATATTTCTTTAGATCCTTAAATCGTTGAACTACTGAAGTTAATGACGCTCGGTTCTCTGTTTAAGGTAGAGCTTGTTCTGGTACTCTTTCTGTTTGACTTTTGGATTTATTACAGTACTAAGATCATGGAGCACTTGACGCTAACAGTATTAAAAGTGGTGGTGGAATGTCTAGACTAGTTTTAGGACTGACATTTGATTAGGTTGATGCTATGTGCATTCATTTTGGAAGTATTTGGTTTTACTTCAAATTCTACTAGAACTGGACATGACTTTTTGGTGTTGGACAATCTCAGAACTTAGGTTTTTATTTGTCACCTAGACATGACCATGGTCCAAAATGAGCAAATTTAAGGGTTGAATCCATGGGAACAAGGAAATGATGTTTGTTAATTAATTGCTGCGTAATCTTGCATTCTGAATTCAGTTTGATGCTAACGACATATTATACAACTGTCAGAGAAAATGAAGGAAAGAAAAGCAATGTAAAATGAAGACATTTGATGTTTTGATTTTGCGATGTTTATGTTTCTGCGCTTCATCATATAACATCATAGTTTCTTTTTCATTCTTTTGTTGGAGAATAGGAAGTGGGTGGATGAAAACTTTGATTGGAACTTATTACAACATGCTGCTACCATGCCTTTCCTTGTATGGATGTTTTCTGTGTTCGATGCAACTCAGATTCTAAGACAAGTGATTTTATTTTCGGATCACAGATCAGGGTCATTTGCTTGGGTATTTAAGTCACTTTTAGCACTCAAAGCACTTTGTTAACAGGATTTTTCTTTTCTTATCCAGGATGATTTCTTGCCAAGGACAGCAACTCCATTGGAGGATATTTTCAAATCGATTTTCTGGTCAGTATTCTTCTCTCAATGACATCATAAAGCATAGCTCTGTCTTTCCATTGTAACTATAATTTCCATTGTAAACTTAGTAGAGTGAATTACTACCATTATCTCTTAAACCAGGCATTGGTGCTTTGGACAGCTTACCCTGCTTGTTATTTCTGGTTTGCTTGAGGGATACCTTTATACCTGAAGGTAGAAAGCTTAGAGATCCTAGAAGACTTTACGCTCCCGGGAGAATGTATCATATTGTGGAGAGAAAGTTTTGCAGGTAGCTTTATTTTTCATACATTGGCCTTGTTGGTTTGAGTTTTGTGCGATACTAATATTTCTTGTTTGCTAAACAGGCATTGATAATTTGGATATCAATCAAACACACTTTCTTAAACATTGATCAGTCTTCCATTTTGCTTTAAAATCCACTTTTGTTCATGTTTTAACCAACCAGTCAATAACTTTTGACACACCCATTAATTCTCCTGTGAAGGTATACATCTAATCCATTATAAGGTTCCTGTCATCAACTTCTAATTCTTTGTCAGTAACTTTCAAAAGGGTTGCAATGAGAAAGGCAATATATACCTAGTTGCCATCAAGTCAGCTGTCATGTGCAACTAGAAAAGTTTGTCTTAACCAGTTATACTTTGGAATATTTTCCAACTTTCATGGGGAGAGATTAATATAGTAAGTCTTTCGTGTAGCTTAGATATGTAGCAGGATATGTCTTGGCTCGATCCAGTACTGTTGATATATAATTTGTAAAGAATTTCATAACCTGCTGAATACACCAAACTTGGTCCACTGCTGGAACATGCTATTGGTCTAAAACAGATAATGCAAGACACTGATAAATGTAATGAATTCTTTCCTTATATATATGTGCACGGTGACGAAAAGAAAGGAAATTGAGTTGCTTGTCCATACCAGGCTGTGGAAGAGATAGGATACACTATTCTTTCATGACGTTTCTTTAACATGGTTATGTTCTTTTGGGAAGAGTAAAAAGAAAACTGTAGATAAGCATTATATGCCCAGGCGTCCAGCGTCTTTAGATGACAACTGTTTACCATTGATTTAAAAGTTTGCTCAAGTTCTAGATGATGTTATATCGACTTTTCCCTACATTGACTTAAATCATAACCAATTTGCAGAGGCATAGCCATGAGATGATTTGTTTTGAGAGTAGTAACTTGACTACAGTGAGTTGGTGGGAAGGTGGTTTAAATAAATTGATAGCATCTTGACCTTGTGATGCATTTCTTATTCTTGTTGTGACAGATGTGGAAGGTATCCTCCAGAGGTGAGAACTGCCATACCTGTGGATGGAAGGTTTGAACACATCGTCTTATCATGTAATGCAACCTCAGATCATGGAATCATTTGGATAGAAAAAGAAGCAGAGAAGGCTGTGCACGTTAGTCTTTTTCCCTTTGAAAATGATATACATATATATATATACCCTTCGACTATGTTTCACATATAACTTTCCTCAGACGATGAAGGAAAGCGCATCTGAAGCTATGACAACTGCTCCCAAAGTACAGACCATTCAGAGGTTGCAGACGCTTGAAAAAGAACACAAAGATGCGTTGGAAAGAGCTGTGAGTTTGAATGTGCCCCATGCTGTTGCAGACCCAGTGGAAAGCAAGGAAACTGAGCCTTCCCAGGATGCGGATGAGGGCTCAAGAACAGCTTTGAACAATACAAACTGGGATGAAGTGGTAAAGAAACTTTTCAAGAAGAACGAATCCGGAGAAGTCGTGGTTGACAAAGAGGCAACACGATTAACATAAGTTTCCATATAGTTATAGTTCTTTCTTTGTTTTGTTACGTGTATGTACAGACTTGTACGCTTGCTGTTCTGTTCATCAAAATTCCTTGTACACGTTTCCTTTTCTTTTGTAATTTGATGTAATGGGAAACTGTGTGTATTCTACAATTCTCTTTTAAAATGGTATAAATTTGTTAATGCTACGAACCATTATTCTTCGACATCTAAATCACTTTTTTCTTTTATCTTGGATTGAGTTTGTTCTTTCTTTTATTGTTTTTATCATATATAATCGATCATAGAGTTAAGTCAACAACATTTCCTTTATTTGTTAAAAAGGTACAAGCTTTTCTTTAAATAATTTTCAAATTAGTTCCTAAATTTTACTCAAATTTTCAAAATAAAATTAAACACTCTAAACTAATTTATCTTCAGTCACTGCTATTCTTAGATTATATTTAAGTAATTAAATCTTTAAGATTGCATTGATCAAAGCAATTATTGAATTGACAAAGAGTGTGAAAATGGAATATATGAAAACAGTGACGGAGTCAGAAATTTAATATAAGAAGACCTAAATATTAATTTTTTTAAATTTTGAGGGGCCCAGTGCACCACTGACTCTTAAATAATTCTGTCATTATATATATATATATTAAAAATAATTTAAAAAAAAACTTGGGAGCCCCGTGTAGCTCCGTCGTTGTGTGAAAAGAGTATCAAGAGTCAAGGATTTCGAAGGGAATGAACGTAAAATTTTTAATACAGTGAAATGTAATATTTTATAATAAAAAAGAGCGTAAATAAATTTAATATTAAAATTTTATTATTTGGAAAGGATAAAAGAGTTCATTTAGACCGAGTTTATAATATAATATATTATAAAATTATTTATCATTTTATATTTTATCGTAATTCTCTCAAATTAAAAATTTTCTATTTTTACTATTTAAGAAAAAAAAAAGTAATATAAAACTTTTCTTTTATATTCTATTATAAAATTTCCACTTAAATAATAAAATAAAATAAAATTACATTTTATTTCAATTATAAAAAATATCGCATTTCCTTTTCGTCCCATTATAAAAGACCTCGAACTAAAAGTAGCTTTTGCTGAGCCGGTGGCTTTAATCAGCTCAAGTTCAACCGTCTCCGAAAGCAGTAGCACATAGGCTATCCTAGCGTAGTTGAAAATTTTCGAGGCAAATTCGTTCTGTTTTCAATTCAGTTGAGCTCCATGGAAAAGCTAAATATGGCAATAGTGTCATCGTCGTCGTCTTCAAGATTGGTGGTTATGGGAAATCCTACTTCTCTTCAAAACCCTACTCATGCTTCTCTTTCCTTCTCCACAGCCCTTCCTCTCCTCCGCCTCCGTCCGATGCCTCTCTCTTCCCGATTTCCCGTCTCCCCAAAATGCCCCCGCTACGGTAACTTCTTTCTTTCTTTCTTTTTTTTAATGCATCTATTCCAGTTTCTGTTACTTCTATCGTGCTCTTGTTTATACTTTTATCTTCTTCTTCTTTGGTGGTTATAGTGATTGCAAAATTAGGTGCTCATCGTTTGGCCAGTGTATCTTCTTCTACCGGCAAGCAGACGTCTTCAGTTGGAGTGAATCCATTGCCGGTGCCACCCCCATCCTCACCTTCAAATATGTAGCCTTCTTTTTCGCTCTTATTGTTTCTACTTCACTACAATTCCTTCTTTTGCGAGGTGGATGGAGTAGCCTAGTGCTTGGCACTCCCTTCTTCAAGTCCTCGCGTGTGTGGTTCTTTTGAGTTGTAGGAGAAGTTGGTAGTTTATGAAAAAAAAGAAAACAAACAAAAACAAACATGCTGTATATGTGTCTTGTAAATTTATTTTGTTTTTTTAAATGTTTTCTTATTTGTGTTCTTGGTTAACTAATTATCTTTTTTCTGTTTGTAGTGGATCGCCTCTATTCTGGATAGGTGTAGGTGTAGGGCTGTCAGCTCTTTTTTCATGGGTGAGAATAATAACCACTTGCTTGTTCTTAGACACTTCTCGAGCATATATCCAATTGTTGCTTTCATCACTTTATTTCAATCTTTGTTTAACCCGACTAATCACATTGCAGGTGGCTACGAACTTAAAGGTGAGTCCTGAGTCTTAGCTCTGTGAAAGGTACAAGTACTTGCTTGTTCTGTTTGGTCTCTTGGCATATCATTAAGGAAGTTGCGATGATATTGATTGTGGAGTGTATCAAAATACATTAAAATTTATTGCAAGCATCATGAAAGAGTTCCCTTGGTGTTATAGTGTCATTAGACCTTCAAAATATGATAGTAATTTGGCAATTACTGATGGAATTTTGCCTTCTAGAACAAGAATGAGTTGTCTTAATAATCATATACATTGTCAGATTTAGTTCATTGTTGTCAAATTTAGCTGTCATGCTAGACCTTGAGTAATCTAGATTACATTGTCAGATACATCAGAGCTTAACCTGCTCGATTTTTTCTGTACATCATTTAGTTGTCTGGAAAAGATTTTGATTGAACTAATATCTCCGTATCTACCAATGTTGGGAAGAAAATCAATATTTAAGGATGTGGAACAATTAAATGGGTAAGATAGACTTATATTCCTGTAACCTGACTTTTTGAAGTATGATCTCAAACATGGCAAAGCTGTCAGATGTTTTAACAAAAAAAAATTATGGGAGCTAAGCCTCTACTGGAAGATCTATAGATTTAGTAAATTGAAGTCCAGGTAATGGTTGAAAGTTTTGTGAAATTCTTGATTACTTAATTTTCCTTAAAAATTTTAGGGAACAAAATTATCTGGGTGAAGTTCAGTGATTAAGTACCATTTCAACCCACGTTCGAATATGTCTATGCTAGTCAATTGCCCTTGAGTTACAGGCAGAATGCCTTAAAAGGAAGGGTCTTATCACTTCCATGACTTTGCAGGAAAAAAGAAAGTACAGGATTTCTGGCTGGTGACTAGGAAAGGAATGCAGTTGGAAAGTTGTTGCATTTAGGGAAGATTATTGGTGCTTTGGGGAACATTTACATGGTTGCATTGACCTTTGAACATCCAAGCCATCTTGAGCCATATTTTGCATCATCTTTTGTTAGATTTGAATTTTTGGAATGTGTTTCAGGTTAGGAAATCGGAAGATCATTTAGCTTCTCAAAAAGTGCTCCTTTTTTTTCAGAGGCCTAGCATCTCGGATAACTCATTATATTCTTAATTCTTTTTGTTATCAAGGTTCTAGCATTTTTGCCTTTGGCCCTCTATTTGCATAGCCGAAAAGGACTGAATTGGGTTGTTAATGTAAATATGACATTCACTCCGAGGACTTATTTAATTTTCTCATTTGAATACTGGGATTATTTTGGCTGGTTTCATTTTGTGATATGGTTAATCAAAGCTTGCAAAATTTTCATTTGACATTGTTCTGAGCTTATACAGTTCACTCTATTTAAGGAGAGATCTTTAAAATCAACTCTAGCTAGTAAGGTGCTTAACCTTATTCTTTAATTTATGGAAATATTGATAAATTTTTGGCTGTCTTTACCATTGTCTTTTATTTCACTTTGTTTGCACTTCATCTAGTTATCTTGCCTTATTAGATATGTGATGTTTAAAATTGGTGTTTGTCTTTTATATTTCACATGATTTCACTGATGTGCTAATCATGTAGATGCATAATTTTCATTCAATTTTATGATAATTCTTTCTGAGGATGAATCTTTGTTGATCTACTTTTTATATTTTCCTCCAGCAAAGTGGCTCTATCATATAGGAATTTAACTTGCAATTTACCTGTATGTTCTGAACTATTTCTCCAGAACTATGCCATGCAACAAGCTTTCAAAACTATGATGAACCAAATGAATACACAAAATAACCAATTTAAAAATTCTGGCTTCTCTCCGGGATCGCCCTTTCCTTTTCCAACTCCATCAGCACCTGGGTTTTCTAGCACACCTTCATATCCGACACCAACAACATCCTCATCTTCATTTGTCACATCTTCAACAGCAGAGCCTGTTACCTCACCTTCCCCAGCTGCTTCTCAACCTGCAGTGACTGTAGATGTTTCTGCTACAAATGTAGAATCAAGACCAGTAACTGATGTGAACAATGAAAAAGAGATAAAAGAGGAACCCAAGAAATATGGTAAGAAATGACGTCTTCTAACCATTTCCATTTTTACAAGGTTCTGCTTCGAGCCATTTTAGATTCATGATTTTCCTCCCTTGATTATATTTACAATGTGGATCTGCGAAAGTTGTAAGTCCAATTGCAATCTTTGAATTTTGTATGTTTTGAGAATGATGAATTTTTGTGCTCTTTTCTCTTTGAATCTTTTTTTTTTTTTTTGCAAACTAGTCTCGAGCAATGCACATTCAAACTCTTCAGTTTGCTTTCTTGTCCAGCACATTCACTTGACACAACGTAATGTGGAAGTCCTGAAGGGTTTGTTTTGTTCTTTTAAATGTCAATAAAAGACTTGAAATTAACGTCTACATACTCTTCACATTGTCAAGGCAACACCTGGTGAACCTGGTCATGCTTGGCTATGTTCTTTACAGTCATTACTTTTGAACTTCCAATGCTAATTGCATAGTGTCCTCTGACCTCAAGCAACTTGACTGGTAGCTTCAACTTGAAATCTTATTATGGGGTCTAATGTTTGCCTAAAACTACTTCCCCATATAAACTTGGTCGGCTCATTCAGCCACTTAGATGGCTCAGACTACTGATGCTACACAGGAAGATAAATATACATGTTTGATGGGTGATATCTAGCATGTATTTGGATGATGTAACTTTTCATCTTCATACCTTCTATCTTGTTCTTGGTATTCACAATTTTCATGTTACCCATGAATGTTTTTCAATTTCATATAAGAGATCAGTTCTAATGAACTTTCCCCAATTCAGATCGTTGAGATCATCTTCATGCACGTTAGGTAAGCCATTTTGATATTAGGCGTGGGTCAGAGATTTTATTGGCGATCTTACTGTCAGGTGTGAGGTTGCTCTCTGATACTTGTAAGGAACTCATCTGATGCTCGAAGAAGTAGCTGGGCTACAATGATGCCATAGGGTTCTATTATTAGAATGTATTTTTCTTTGTAGGTGAACTATTCTTGACTATAAAGTATGGAGTTGCTTTTTTAGTTTAATAACATTTTTTCTGGTTCAATATGAGCCTTTATGTATTTTTTGGGAACCCATTTTCCATCCCTCCAAGCACCATGGTTATGGTTGCATATTTTTGTAATTCACATGATTATTTTCTTTAGTTCTGCTTTGCGTGCTATTACCTCAATGATTAATGTTTTAGCAAATTTCTGTACTTGGTTGATTGGGACCTAGCTGATAGGTGTTTGCTTTTGTAAGTTTTCTGAATATTTCAGATGTGAAATTCCTGATGAAACTTGCACTTGCAGCTTTTGTAGATGTTGCTCCTGAAGAAACCTTACTAAAGAGTCCTTTTGAGAGAGTTGAAGATACCGCTCAGACAACCTCATCCAACGGTTCTCAGTTTGCTGGTGAAGTAAGTCCCTAATATTGGGTTTTAGATCATGACATCCTTTGGCTCTTGGTATCTAATTTTATCCTTGAATTAAGGCATCTCAAAATGGAGCAGCGTCTAAGCAGGGTCCAACCACTTTTCCCGGTTCTCAATCTACTGGTAAGAAATAAGTCAATAGCAGATTCTAATTGGCTTCTCATGTTGTATGCTCCTTGGACATGTGGGCTAGTATGTTATGATGTTTTTTGTATCCAAGTCTAGAGCTTTCAATGTCTGTGCCTTAGTGATATGTGATATCTATATATGGTCTGGTGCTCTGCTTCTCCTGTCCACGGTGAGAGAATTAGATTGCTATGTAGAAGGGGCGAGGTGCAGTTTGGTAAATGACAAGCATGATGGATATAGGCAGGGATAATTGTGCAAGACTTCATACAAGATTTAACGTGGTCTGGCTGTAAGGCCTACATCTAGGGACACAAAGATGACAAGGGTACTTGGGCATGTATAATCTATTAATTTAGTCCATCTCTTTATAATAGTAGGTACTGCAAATAAAAATAAGCCTAGTTGCAACCCAAAAGGCACCTCAAGGGAAGAGGATTGCCCAAATCTTGTTAGGCTTGTTATGCTCTTATTTCTGGGTGATGTAGGATGTCTAAGCATGCTTAACGATTCCATAATAGGATAACAGTTATTATTTTTATAATGTATTATCTATATTCATATCTCTCCCAGTCATTCGAAGAATTCCACGTGGATAGTGGGGACCCTCCCTAAGAAAATTCCCCTCCTTATCATCCCACTAATTTAGGTTCTGAGGTTGATTAATCTGCCCTTTCTTATTCCTCTTGTAAACCTTAAATTGATTCCACCAACTATCTTCTTAAACAAATTGTAGATGACATCATCTAGCTTATTAAACAAAATCCTAGATGGGGGTGTATAATTGGTGAAACTTACAGAACACAGGCTTTATTAATTAATTGAAAGTGGTTATATAATAGTCAATAGTCTCGAAAGCAATCTTGGCTTCTGGCTGAAAGAAACACCAGTGATTTGCTTTCTTGAATTTCTTTATGTTTTATCACTTCATCCATTGGTCGAAATGGTGCTATTTTATGCATACATAAATGTCAGCATCCGACGCACCCAAATCCAAGGTTGAAACTCTATCTAAAACTTAAACTTTTTTCATTGGTTGAATATCGAAAAACAAATTAGCTAAAGAATTAAGAACAGTTTATTCAAGTAGCTCCCTTCTAATTTTATAACCTTTAATCTACTGAAAAGGCTTTTTATTGTCAGCCCTAAGTAACGTCTATAGCTGCAGTGATTCTGCACCTTCTATATCTTTTGTTCTTCCCACATCGAAGTAACAAGATCCATATGGAAGCATCTGAATGTCAGAACACTGGCTCCCACTAAATAAAACCTCATTGAGTTCTTTATTTATAAGCATGTACCAGTTTAGTGTCAAAAAGTCATTCAAATATCTTAAGTTTTGGCACTAAGGCAAGCAGATATAATCTTGGTCATAGAGGCTGTTATATTAGTTGAAAAACAGTTAACCCAAAAGTTTTAAGATATTTTGTGAGGCTTGAGAATGGTCCTAATATTTTGTAACATATTTTACATGGTATACAGCTTGGCATGTCTTCTGTACAAAGAGATAAGAATGGAAGAGCTTTTGTTTGCGTATTGTTTTGCCTTTACAAAGATCTGTTCTGGAGTAATAGCCATTTCTTAGTATTTGAGCCATTAAGTACGCAAAATGCTCTTTATAAAAGCATGAAGCAGTGTTCTTAGGGTGTACTTTGCAAGTTCAAGAAGAAATGATTTCAGAGTACACTATTGTTGTGCTCTCCGGGTTTTTGATGAAATCCATTTTCAAGAAGATGAAAACTCCCAATACTCTAGGTCATCTTTCCTTCCCTTCTTTCATAGGAGTATCTGCTTACTATTGGCACTAAGACTGAAAAGTTTCTGATTGGGTGCTTATTTAGATCTGCTTGTGTCTGATTATTTTGTTTTAAAATGAAAAGTTACAATTATGCTAGAACTTAGTCCCACAAGAGACCGAAGATCTTTTTGAAGACTCCTACTAATTTTCAAGACAGAGAATAAAGTTATGCGTACGAAACTTGTGAAAGGGAACAGCTATGATTTGAAGACGTATAGAGTAGCTTGAGCTTTTGAGTCCTCTTCCCTAGCCGTCCTTGCCTGCAAAAACAGTAAATAAATAACTAAAAGAATAAAGACAAAAATAATCTGTAAATTATATAAGAACGTATTCACCCTTCAGTTAAAGATTATTATTATTTATTCTCTTTCATTTATATGTGGGTGCAATTATGCACTGGATTGTTTCATGTGCATTTAAGTTTGATTAGTCTCTTTCTCTTACATGGTTAACAGCAAATATAGATTCGTCTCCATTTTGCATTTGGTTGCAGCTTGTTTTGGTCTTGTTCCTTTTAACTCTACTTATATTGGTATATTATGCTTGATTGAATCATTCGGTTTTAGTTAAGAATTTATTGGTTTCAAAAGAATTTGAATGAAATAGTAACTTATGATCTGGAAAGCAGGCCCAGTATTATCAGTGGAAGCTTTGGAGACAATGTTGGAAGATCCAACTGTGCAGAAGATTGTTTATCCGTATAACTCTTCTTTTATCCAAAACTTTCTTTCTTTTTACTTTTCCCTTGAGTTTGTTAGTGTTTTCCTACTGTTGTGTCCTCTTAAATGCTTCTAGGTTTCTAATGCATATCCATGATATATCTTTTTCTTTGTTCAACCGCCTTTTTCATTCCCCCTTGAGTTTGTTACTATCTTCCTACTGTTGTATTCTCCTACTTCCAGTTATATAATGAATCTTATTGTTCTTATACTGTCTTCACCTTTTCCATATGTATTAACACAGCCAACATCTTTTATTTTGGGGTGGTAATGCAAGATTGCACCAGAATAATGAGATAGCTTTTTCCACATGTTTTGTTTATTTAATAGTTTGGTTTTCTGTTTTGAGTTATCACTGATATAAAACCCTATCTCCCTGCAGGTACTTACCAGAGGAGATGAGGAATCCTACAACCTTCAAATGTAAGTATCCTTGTCTTCTGCTAGTGTACTGAACGTTTGAATCTGTGGTTGGCTGTATTGTATTGGGACGATCTCTCTCTCTCTCTCTCTGACACACACACACACACAGAGGCTGTAACCTGTGCTTCTCGAGGAAAATGTGGAGCTTATTGATTTCTACACTGGATCATGTTTGAATTTTGTTGAAAATGATTAAGCTTTTGCTTCTGATGCATATTAATTAGGGATGCTACAAAATCCACAATACCGACAACAACTGCAAGATATGCTGTAAGTTCTTGTTCCTTCCTTTTGATATTTGTGTTGTTTGATTATTGTTGATGCTTTGTATTTTGGTATTTATGGGTTTCAGAGATTTTCTTTTGCTAGAACTTTTTCTTCATGTTTTTACTCTATGCAAGCATTTTAAGTTCCTTGGGAATCTCTGGTGATGACATTTGATAATGAGTTTTTGTCACAACTTTAGGTCTATTTGCAATACCAACCATTTAATCAACTGAAAGTTAAACCTTTGTGTTTGCATGGCATTAGTAGCTTATCTGAAAAGCTTGAGGAAACATTTTATACGATCTTTAGCAACAGGGACCTTGTGCAGGAATGTAATCTTTTTCAATTTGATATCAAACATATGCATAATGTGTCATGAGGGGATATTATAATTGTGATGTAAAATTTGAAAATCTTTCTGGTTGAGTAGCATTCAGAGCTCATTTTAGAAACTTGCAACATTTCATGTGACTTCCAGAGACAGGTAGCTTATGTTAAATTTGGCCAGTAAGATCTTTCTCAATATGATGTCGACTGTAAGATCTTGGTTAGGCATCCCTTGAGCACTGTAATCCTACTATGGAACTAGTCCGTCATACGGCGAAGTCAAATTAGGGAGGTCTTTATCTGGTGCCTCTGCTTTACCTTAGAGTTTGTAGGCTTTATTAATATTCCACCAACCAAGAAGGATTGTGTGTTCAATTGTGTGGTTATGATCTTAGGTGTATCCAGGTTAATTTAATTCAAATGACTCCCAAGTAGTCTATTATTTCTGCACTGGCATTATTCATCTTTAACTTCTTTGTGCTATCAAGAATGTTGTTGGTGAATTCTCTGGAAGGCAGCTGATCATAGGGTTTTATGTCATTCGATACTCCAATTTTATTATAGCCTAGTAATGTTAGTCATGAAAATATGATTGTTGGAAAACAATTATGGACCTATAGTAAGCATGTGATGCAAAAAGATTTTAAAAAAAGGGATGAAAATGTATTTGATTTAACCCAGAGAAACTTTACGTTCATCATTTGGCTTGAGAAGTTTATGTTGTTGTGATCACCAGTCTTCATATATTGTGGGATATGGGAACTTTTGAATGCCTGCGCATATCCAGCCAGCATGACTCTTGGCTCCATGACCATCAGTTACATACTTTACACTTCATGAGGAATTTTATATGGGTTATCTATGTATGTCTGATACTAACTTTTCCAAGTGAGTTGGGTGGCTCAGATGACTCTTGTCATCAGCAGAGCCTAGGACATTAGTTAATGTTAATTGTAAGTTCCTTATTGTACTTGTTTGTTTCTGAAATAATCCGAAGGGAAGCAGTGAATGGGACAGGCAAATGTGTGTATTTCCTTATTGTACTTGTTTGTTTCTGAATTAATCTGAAGGGAAACAGTGAACGGGACAAGCAAATGTGTGTATCTTTTAACATTAAATGTGATTTTGAGTGCATTAACTTATTGTAGTTGCTCTATTTTCTTTGTGAAGGTCTGGGCTATGGTCGTGGTACAATTTTGTCTGTAATTAGTATTGGTAGATCTGAATTCTTTCTGTGCGGATTTGTTTATTTCAGAAATAATATGAAGGGAAGCGGTGAGTGGGACAACCGCATGATGGAGTCGTTGAAAAATTTTGACCTTAATAGTCCTGAGGTCAAGCAGCAATTTGGTTAGTTTCATGCTGATGCACAGCCTTCGTTTCTTGATGTATTAATCACAACTGCTACATTGTGGTTGAACTTAATGATCAAATGCTGGGATTTTTTATGAAGAATATTAAGGAATCAGATACTCTTTAACAAAAACATAATATGTCATACTTCCGTACATTGTTTTCATATGTTTGGTTTAAAGCTTATAAATTGATAATTGTTATCGTGTGATTGGATATTTGTTTGAAGCTAATATATTTTCTTATCATTGACAATTTGTCTATGTATTTGAGTTTTGCAGACCAAATTGGCCTCACACCTGAAGAAGTGATAACAAAAATCATGGCCAATCCTGATGTTGCCATGGCTTTTCAAAATCCAAGGGTTCAGCAAGCAATCATGGAAGTATGTCCCAGCCAAATTAATCTTGTATCTTAAATGCGTGTTTACAGATTAATTCTCAACTATTTTATTCGTGATGCAGTGTTCACAGAACCCATTGAGTATAGCCAAATACCAGAATGACAAGGAGGTATGACCAAACTCTCTTGGATTGGAACATTCTCTATAACAAATTTCTCTCTTAGCTACTTGGAAGAGAGTGTTTTTAATGTGGAATATCTTAAGGAGCCATCGTTTTGGCCATGGTTATCATGGTCAATAGCTTTAATGTCTAGTTTTAATGATAACAAAACATTAATGATAACTGGAGCAAAAGAAGAATTGTCTGTTCAATTGTGCAGCTAAAATAATGGTCATGCAGTTGGGTCTTTTAATTTTACCTGGATCAATAGCTCCCGTATCAAAGATGCTTGTATCAACTAACTTTTCACGAGTTTCTTCAGAAACAAATGATTATGCGGAAGACTGAAAGTCTGAAAAGGAAAATAGTTAATACCTGATAGTTTGGGTTGAGTTTTCTTTGTATTTCCATTAGTTGATTGCCTGTTTGTAATTTTGAAATTAGTTTCTCGGTGTGATTTCCCACTAAATCAGTGTGGAACTTATGTTGATGCAAGTACAAGTAACATAACAAAACTTCCACAAGAGTCGTTGACTATGTATTTGAGTATTAACCATTTCAGGTTATGGATGTTTTCAACAAAATATCGGAACTCTTCCCTGGAGCGGGTGGCTCGCCCTGATCTTTGTCTTGCAAGCACAGTTGTGATCTCCTAAAACTAAAGTCCAAGATTAGTTATCTGATGGGAACAGTTGCCCAAATATGGCTCTGAAGTTTCCAAGTTGCCATGTCATTCATAGAAGTGTCGAAGTTTTTGCATCCTGTGAATTTTTAATCATTAGATCATAGTTTGGTTTTAGATTTGGAGAGGTTTTTGGTAATTCATGTAAAATAACTGATCTGTCAGTTAGTGTTTAGCTTATGTTTTAAGATGAATGATGAGGTTGAAAATCCCCCAACTTTGAATCTTTTATATTTATACCCCTAAATTTTAATTTTAATTATTAGAATTTTTATAATTTCAATTATTTAAAAATAGTTGTTCATCATCGTTCTCCAAATAAAAGTGATTTTAATTTTGTAATCGATCATACTACATTAGCAAGCTATTTCCTAACGTACATGGTTAAATAACGGGATTAATGAAATTCACATTACATAGTTTTCCAAAGGAGATTTAAGGGTGAAATGTAGCATATGTTTGAATGGGCTCATATTAGTAGAGCTTTTTTAAGAAATCTTTTTAAGAAATTAGTTGATTGTTTGACTATTATTTAAAAAAGAACTAAAAAAAAAAGCTTTATATTTTAATTATATTTTATTTTGTAATAAAAATTATTTAAAATATATTAAATAGTATGCAAAATACATTATATTAATTATTATATATTTTTAAATCATATGAAATACAAATATAAATATATCTAACTAAATCGTTTATATGGATTATAACATAAGTAAAATTAATATAAAAAATATTAAAATATATAAAAAAGTTAAATAATATTATATAAATTTTTTTAAAAAAACTTGAAGATGTGTTTGTGGATATTGTGGGAGATATGTGTAAAGTATAAGGATAAAAGAGACTAAAAAATAGGTTTATTAATTGATCTAAAAATCGACCCAAAAAATATATTTTTAAAAAGCTCCAAATTTGAGTATCTTAAAAAGTTGTATTTCAGCTGATAAAAAAGTTATATCTATTAAAAATATCTTTTTATTTTATAAATAAACACATCTTTTTAAAACAATATTTGTAATAAAAAAAATATTTACTCACCTTTTAAAAGCTCAACCAAGCAGGACGTAATGTAAGTCCCGTGATGTGTTAAATGAGCGCAGGAAATGAATACTGTCGTGTCAGTATGAAAAATAGTTGGGACTTTTATCTCTAGGATGACCGACAAATTAGGCAGGCAGGTAACACGTTTTTGGTTGAATATTATTGCAAAATTTCTACTTGATGATCAAGTTTTAAAATTTCACATTAAAATAAGTTTTCAGTTTTTGATATTCCATAAGATTAATGTAAAAGGAACAAGAATCACATTTTATTGCGATTTAATATTTTAATTTTAAAAGATATATTGTTAAAAAAAGGAAATATACGTAGGTTATGCTGATAAGAAAACATTTAAATGGTAAAGATAAACTCCCCCGTCTTCAACTCTTTGATTAAATGCTTCTAAGCTTTAACCTTAAAACGTAGCATTTTGGCAAATTCTATAAAAGAGTCTCTGTGATATACTTGATTATTTATGTTAGTCCTTGTGTTTTTAATTCGTTCACTTTAACCCCTGTGTTTTTTATTCTCATTCAAGATACCCTAATTAGCTATTTTCAGACAAATTTATCATTGGAATCAAGAGATTAAAAAATATATTTCAATAATCTAAGGGTAAATTTGTCCGAAAATAGCTAATTGAGGTATCTTGAATGAGAATAAAAAATACAGAGACTAAAGTGAACGAATTAAAAATACAAGAGCTAAGATGAACAATCAAATATATCACAAAGTGTTTTATCACTTTACGTGATTTGCCTGGTATTTTGGTTGGATTAAAATCGAGAGAAGGACAAGGTGCCCAAAGTTTCTGTCAATAATATAACTTAAATACTATTAAGCCGTCAAATATTTTCCTAGTTTGACTCTCGCGCGCTCTGTCCTCTCAGGCTCAAGCCACTGCAATGTTTTTCTCTTCTCTGTTTCGCTTAATATTTTGAACGGAAACTCCAGAAGCAATTAGCGAGAAATCAAGCTTTTGGCTATCTTATTGAACTTTTTGTTTGTGGGTACTGCCTGTCAACTCTTCATTTTCTGATTCTCTTTCTACAATAACAGCTATCTCTGCCTTCTGCAAGTCGTACTAACCTATGATACATGTTCACGTTTCATTACGACTCTTCAAGTTTTGATTTCTTGTGGTGAAATACCTTCCCGCTGGATATCTTCTATTTGCGCATTCGCTGTTGTGTGTGTGTGTGTGTGTGTGTGTGTTTCTTTTTTTTTTGGGGGGTTATTTATGGGTGTGTACGTACCTTCTGTGTTGGGCTTGTGAAGTTAGGTTTTTCTTTGGTTTTTGGGTTTTTTTCTCCGTTGTGTCTTCCTGATTTGTTTTTCTCTCGTTATTTCTGATTTCCCTAAGTCGAATTGGATAATGTTCTTTCTAATTCAGAAATCTAGTTATTAGTTCTTTATATTCTTCTTTATAGTCCTTTTACTTTCAGTTTCAACTGCATACAAGGGAATTATTTGGATGGTCAATTTCGTTATGGGCATCATGTAGCCAAATATCCCTGGGGAACTCATTCAGATAAAGAAGAAATGGATGACACAGATTGGGAAGATGGTTATACTCCTGTACTGGATTCCACAAATAATCATCCAGGTGATACCATTAGGAACATAACTCTTGAGTTTACTGAGCCGACTGATTCCACCAAACGCAAGCCTATTCGTCGTGCTAGTGCTGAGGAAAAGGTGGGTTCTGCTTTATTAGCATTGTACGTAATGTTGGTAGTCATAATATTTTTTTCACCATACATGAAACTCGTATTTCTTTTCTTGGACAGGAGGTGGCAGAGCTTGCACATAAGGTCCACTTACTTTGTCTACTTGCAAGGGGAAGAATCATTGACAGTGCTTGTGATGATCCTCTTATTCAGGTTAGTTTCATCCCATGCATCTAGTCACTCTGTTACTCTAGCCGTCTATGTGACCTATTTTTGCCTAAGTACTGCTTAAAGGGAAACGTTGAGGTTTTTTTCTCTCTCCCACTGTCTCTGTAACGCATATAACACATAGAGAAACAGCGTTCAATTTGTTCTCTGTTTGATCCCTTTTTTCCCTCTCTGTTTCTTTGCATGGAAACATTTTCTCGATTCAGAAAAATTCTAATTTTTGTGTCAGGCATCTTTGCTTTCTCTTGTACCAGCACACTTGTTGAAAATATCAGAACTCTCAAAGCTTACTGCTAATTCCCTATCTCATCTTGTCAGTTGGGTATGGTACTTTCTTTTACTTGAAGAACTTGCTCTTTTTTTTCTGTCTCACAAAATATCAATGGTCGGTTTTTGTAACATGTCTATGTTAAACCTGCAGTTTCACAATAACTTTCACGTTAGAGGTGTGGCGAATGAAAGTCGATCATTTAAATCTGCTTTGGCCTATGCCCTTGAAAACCGTGAAGGAACTCCAGAGGAGGTATACTCTTGTTCTCTTATTAATTACACTAGTTTTAAGATCATGCTGTGTGTACTCTGTTCTATTTATTTTAATTGAATGTGAGCTTTTGTTTTAATATATTAATTTAGCATTTCCTGTCCCCAAGCTGAGCTGCATATCGTTTTGTTCATCTGTTTATCTTCGGGAACATATCCATAATCAGAGAGTCTACATTCACGTGCTGGTATGCTTTTTCCCCTTTCACAGATCTCAGCCTTGTCAGTAGCACTATTCAGAGCTTTGAAACTTACGACAAGGTATTTCTCAGACAAAGTTGAGGAATTATGCAAAATAAATGACTATTGTTTCTTCTTCCAAAATACTAGTTGAAGTTTTCATTTTATTGGTTCTGTCCTCAGGAAAAGTTTCCTGACTTTTTCTTGTAGATTTTGAAGGGATTGTATTTCTTCAATCATTACACCTTTTCTTTAAAATGTCAAAAAAATTTCTTATATAAATTCCAGGTACTCAACAAAATGTTGCAATAACTCTTCCTAGATATATTGGTGTGGAAAACAAAATTGCTTGCTTGGCATGTGACATACTAGTTAGAAAGTTCTCGTGTATATATGTAGAATGACTTGTCAAGTACAAATAAGACAAACAATTCTACACTGAGTTCAGTTCCATGTCTGCATATTGAGACGTAGATGGCAGCTTATTTAAGTATTTAATTGAGCCTTTGTAAGAGTTTTTACCTTTAATCGAAAGAATATAAAGTTACAGACCATCTTTAGCTATCCTTCTACTCTTTTTTTTTTTCCTTATGAGAAGTCAAAACCCTTGTATTTCTTAAAAGTAATAACTTCATTTTCAGTATCACTGGCTTTCGTTAGAAGTTTACTGTTATCCATTTTAAATTAGACATTATTTTTAAAACTATCATGTTGAAGAATTCAAAAAGAATTATGTGATAACTTCATTATTTATATTCAGACTGTATGGACTCCAAGCATATCTTGATTAGCAACTTAACATGGCCACTACCCGAAATGCTTAAAAACTTTTCATTGAATGACATAGAGGTGCTTATATTCAGATTTAGAGAAGTTCTTGCAAAGAAGGTGCAGAACACTTATGCTTATGTATTTCAGTTTGAATAAAGGACGTCCTTTATAGATCTTTAAGTATAGGTAAGCCTTAGAAATGAATTTCTAGCTTCTTGCTGTTACCCACGAATTTTCTGTCTTAACTCCATACTTACTGTTGTAATCAGAGTATGTATGCATTTTTGGCATTATTAGAATGACTCTTATGCAGGGTTCCCTGATATTTATAAAGATTTTCATGATTCAAGTATGGGGTATATTTTGGTTTATTTCCTCTTTTCACTTTTCTTATGTTATGTTTGTATTTAGTTGTTGGAAAAACTCTAATGATATTGTTTTTTTAATGTGTTACCTCCAAAGTGATACTCATGGCTTTTTAATTTCATGTTTATGATAACATTAGCTCCCTGTGTGCAGTATGTTACTGAATTTCTATGTAGTAAAGGCATGTTTTTTTTCCAGATATGTGTCCATTTTGGATGTTGTCTCTTTGAAGCCTGATGCCGATAATTGTGAATCGTCTAGTCAAGATGGAAGCCGAGTTTGCAGGAGCTTATTCAATACTACTACAGTTATGGTAGATAGAGCTAAAGAAAATTCTGAATCACCTGTTAAATCATTGTCAGGCAATGAGGAAAATATTGCCCATGAACATTCTTTGAAGATCTCAAGAAGCAGAAGTGAAGTCAGCAACTCAAAAAGCAAGAAATCTCTATCATCACATGATTCTTATCTTAATGGGCACGTGGAAGATCAGACTGTATACTCATCAACATGTGATACACAGGTTATTATTCCTGAAGTTATTGAGAAATCACAGGGCAAAAAGAGAAAAGGTGATGTCGAGTTTGAGACGCAGTTGCAAATGGCTCTCTCTGCAACAGCAGCTGCAATTACTCAAAATGGCAAGGGGTTGAATGTAGATAACTCGAAAGCTAGCTCTTCAAATGTCCCTTCTCCAATCAAAAGGGTAAGAACAAATGCAAGTGAGGACTCTTCCTACCAGGGAATCTCAACTGCAGTTGGGTCAAGGAAAGTCGGTTCTCCCCTGTATTGGGCAGAAGTCTATTGCAGTGGAGAAAATTTGGATGGAAAATGGGTACATGTAGATGCTGTAAATGATATTATAGATGGAGAGCAGAAGGTAGAAGCTGCAGCTGATGCGTGCAGAACAGCTTTGAGATATGTAGTTGCTTTTGCTGGACATGGAGCTAAAGATGTGACCCGCAGGTTTTTTACCTTTTGATTTGGACTATTTTGTTCATTCAAATATTTGTGATTTTTATGAATAATGACATGTTCAGTTGGGCTTGCACAAAAAATATTATGTTCTTAACATCTTTTTGAACCCATCCATCCCTTCAATTTCTCCTGACCTAAAGTTCTAGCATAGTTCCTTATGATTTGGACAGGTAATAATATCTTGGTTTGCATTAAATGCAATACTTTTCTCTGAACTTTCTTGTATTAGTTGATTTCTTATCACAGATGTTTATGGTTAGGAGACTATTGGAATAGTTTGAAGACATATTGGCTACTCCAGAGTAAGACAGATATGATTGTAATGCAGGTACTGTATGAAGTGGTACAGGATATCACCAAAACGAATTGACTCAGCTTGGTGGGATAGAGTATTGGCACCACTGAGGGTGTTGGAATCTGGAGCAACTGGAGGTAAGATTGATTTGGTAAGCATTTTGTCAATTACAAATTGCAAAGGTGTGAAAGCGTCACTAGAGTTTTTGTTTCCCAATTTGGTGTTATCTTCCTGACCATGTGAACTTACCTGCGAAGTCAGTATCCATTGAAAGGCCTGAAGAATCTGAAATGACAATTGATGCAGGATCTTCTACCACACTTTCTTTTGTTGGCACAAGGAGTTCTCTTGAGGATATGGAGTTGGAAACAAGAGCATTAACTGAGCCACTACCCACTAATCAGCAGGTATGGTTGTTGATTTGTTCTGTCATCATGATTGGAGAAGTTCAAATTTGATGTTTCTTTTGCAGGCCTATAGAAATCACCCATTATACACGATCGAAAAATGGCTTACAAAGTGTCAGATACTGCATCCCAAAGGACCCATCCTGGGTTTTTGTTCTGGTAATCCAGTTTATCTCCGCACATGCTTGCAATCACTGAAAACGAGGGAAAGATGGATGCGTGAAGGGCTGCAGGTTAAAGCCAATGAGTTTCCAGCCAAGGTATGATGCATTAACATGATGCTCACTTTAGTTCTGATATTTTACTTGGAACTGGACATAATGCTGAAATAAATATCATGTACGTTGAAGGTGCTGAAGGAATCTCGAAAACTTAAGAAAGCACAACCTTCAGAAGATGATGATTCTGGACAGGCTGGTTCTAAGGGAATGGTTGAACTTTATGGCAACTGGCAACTAGAACCCTTGGAACTGCCCCATGCTGTAAATGGAATTGTGCCAAAGGTGAAACTTTTATTATACGTACTCTGTCCCTAAGATTTAATTTTCCATAAGTGAAATAAAAGTATATGCAATTGGAAAGTTTACCGGTAATGATTGTAAGTATTTATCAAGAAGCATGAGCTTCATGTGTCAATTTCTGATTATCTGTGTGTTTATAAACGAGTGTTTTTTCTACTTCTGGTGAAGTGACTTAAAATTAGCTTAAATATGTGGTTTAAACAGTTGGGTAATTCTGCTCTGCCATTATCTGTTCCCAACTCAAATAACCTCAACTAAACCAGATTTTAGTCTATTCAATACTCAGTTATATCTTTGCACACAAGATGAAATTGTTTGTGGACCATTCCGCAACATAATTGACCAGTTGATTTCAGGTTCAGACCATGGATTTCAACTGATATAAACAGTTTATAGATGGTCTTTTTTTAATGGTAAAAGGCAGTTACTATTCTCTGAATATTTTCTTCTGGTTCTGTTCAATGTGGCTTGTTGGTACACTATAATATTATAATAACTTGAAAGTGCACAGTACTTGGTTTACATAATAAAATTTAACAGAGACACAATACTACTGCTCCCCCAAAATCTATATTTTTAACGATTGGCTTTCTGAATTCAATTTCAGAATGAGCGTGGACAAGTTGATGTTTGGTCTGAGAAGTGCCTACCACCAGGGACTGTGCACTTGAGATTACCAAGGGTTTTTAATGTTGCCAAAAGGCTGGAGATTGATTATGCACCTGCCATGGTTGGCTTTGAATTCAGAAGTGGTCGTTCCATTCCTGTCTTTGATGGTATAGTAGTCTGTACCGAGTTTAAAGATGCAATATTAGAGGTACTGTATTGCTTCTTTTAGACAATTTGGTTTTTTAAGCCCTAATGCATGCATGTCATGCTCCCTTGGAGCATCCTTTCCTTTGGAGCTATCTCTCATGTTACAGATATCATTGCGATACCAACAAAAGCAACTAGTGGGAAATAGAAGAAGAACGAATAAGGAAGAATCAGCAAAAGGGAGAGAAGATTGAGGGGATATTTGGTTGTTATAGATTAGTGATTATGTTTCTCTTACACTGGCAGTCGACTTATATAGCCATTAATTTGGTTACTTAAGTAAAAGCAAAAAGGTATAGAGGTTATGACATCTATACCCCTTAGTTGTTGGAAAATACAACATCGTTTGCTTAAGTAAAACTTAGAGCAATAACCTTCACCCTCTTTTTTCTCGTTTTATGTAACAATACCATCTGCCTTTAAGGAACCTTGTCCACAAGGTTCAGGCGCAGGAAGTGCTTTTGTAGGCTGAACAAAATTTCCCAGGTGGTTTGTCTTGATAGACCTGACCATTTCACCAGCACTTGAGTAGCCGGGTTTATGATGCCTCTTGAGCATTTTTCTTTCCAAAATGGCCACAGTTGTTCTCTCCTCTGCTCTAAGCTCTAGTGGGAGTATAGGAGAGAACCTGCTAGAGAATGATAAGTGTCTCTTTAACTGAGACACATGAAAGATGTTGTGTGTGAGTGCTTCAAGGGGGAATTCAAGCTTGTAGACGGCTGGTCTGATTTTGTCTATTATTTCAAATGGTCCATAGAATCTAGGAGCTAGCTTCTGATTAGACATCTTAGCTACAATCCTAACGATATGGTTGAAGTATAACAAACACTAACTTCCTAACGTGAAATTCTCTATCAACCCTCTTCTTGTTTGCCTGTTGTAGCATCCTCTTTTGCGCTATTTGTAAATGAAATTCTATCACTTGAATTGTAGGTTCTCGATCTTGCAAGATATCATCAACTGCCAGTAACTTAGAATCTTTAGTAAAATAGGGAACATGGATCGGTGGGGGGCAACTATACAGGACTTCGAATGGTGAGGGATGAATGGTAGGTGGTATTGTACCACCATTTAGCTAAGGTTAACCATTGAAACCGCCTACTTGGGAAGTCTCTGGTCATGCACGAGAAGAATGAATAAGGAAGGATCAGCAAAAGAGAGAGATCTGAAGAGAGAGAGAAGACTGAGGGAATATTTGGTTGTTATAGATTAATGATTACGTTTCCCTTACACCAGCAGTCAGCCTATATAGCCGTTAATCTGGTTACATAGCTAAAAGCAGAAAAGGTAAAACTAATGGCAGTGACTACAGAGCTTGTGACATCTGTCGTCCTTGGTTGTTGGAAAATACAACATCGTTTACTCACGTAAAACTTAAGCTATCACCTTCGCCCTCTTTCTTTTCATCTGTAACACGTTGTAATCCTCATCTACTTTTGTGCATCTTATTACTATTGCTATATTTATTTATAAACCATGAAGGAAAATTATGAGAGGAATAATGGTGTTGGGATTTGTTCTTCTGTACATCTGGGTGAATATCTTCTTAATACCTAGAGATGACATTCTAGTATCTTATTCTTCTTTCTGTCTAAAATGATTTGGGTATCCTCGCTAAAGGAAAGTTCTCTGCTTCCTAGAGTACAAATATTTGTCTGGAGTATTCTTTGCTAACCGCATGTGTGAAAATGTTTCCTGGAAGACAAGGTTCTCCTGTTACAATCAAACTAACTTCAACTTGCCAATATTTCAATTTATGTCTTGACAAGTTGAAATATTTTTATATTTTTCCAAATCTGATTTAAACAAATTGTAGTAAACAAGTTTTCAGCTAACAATAATAACTTATTTGCGTATGTAAACTGATTTTCTGCTTTTACTCATTGAGCAATGAATTGGGAAATGAATATTAAACTTTAGTTTCTTGACAGTAAAGGCACAATTGTTTTCGTGATGTTGTCATTAGTGCTTGTTCCACAGGCATACGCTGAAGAAGAGCAGCTCAGAGAGGCCGAAGAGAAGAAACGAAATGAAAGACAAGCTCTTACTAGGTGGTACCAACTTCTTTCATCAATTATCACGAGGCAAAGGTTGAAGAACTCTTATGGGACCAGTTCGCCATCCGAGTTAACCAGCAGCAGAAGTGCCGACGGAAATGTGTTTAATGGCAATCATGATAATATGCCACTTCTAGGTAGCAAAGAGGCAAGTATGCAGGATTCTAAATCTTATGCTCCATTCATCACACAAGCTGAAGAGCATGAGCATGTATTTTTGGTAGAGGATCAAAGTTTTGACGCGGAAAGCTCAACTAGGATTAAGCGATGCCTTTGTGGATTTTCAATCCAAGTGGAAGAATTGTAGCATATACGTGTAGATCATTTTGTGATTATAAGACGCGTTGCAGAAACTGGTTCTATGTCTATGTAAAGATTATGTTAATAGAGCTTTTTACTGTTGGAGGCTCTCCTAAATGTTCCCAGTTTTCCTCCGCAACTTAAAAGAGAGTAATCAATCAGCTCTGAAGTACATGTTTCAGTTTCCTCCCTTATGTTTATTGATGTCCGTGTAAGAATATTCACTAATTATGTGATTATCTTAAAGGATATCAACAAGAACGTTTTCAGAACACTGACACAATAACCACAAAAAGAGTTAATAGAGACAAATAGACAACTAGGGTTTTCTTGATTTGGAAAGTCCCTCATCGAACCTGGTTGTAGGTTGGCTTGGTCCCGAGAGGGGTGAGATGCAATTCCCACTTCAATTTCAATTGGATATAAATCACTTTTGGTTCTAAGAGGCTGAATCAACTCAGCCTGAATTTGACATTTTGAATTTAGAACTTGTGAAAAGGTTAGAAATTTAAAAAAAAAATCAAATGGTATAATTCTTTTTGTTTGTAAAGATACAATGTTTTAAATATTTAAAAAATTTATATCAAATATATATTTTTATTTGGTAAGAATTCACTCAACTCATTATACGGCAAGCAACTATCTCATCTCCTTTTATATCAATCTATTTTTATTAAAACGGATTAAATTGAATCAAGTCAGGTTGAATATAACTCAGTCAAGAACTAATATTAGAAAAAAAAAATCAAATTCTTAAAACTCTACTTGAAGTATTACAAATCATTACGTAAGTATTTTCAATAACATTAAAATTAGATTTTAAAATAAAATTTACTTGAATATATAGAGTAGAATTTAATAAGACTAGCAATTTATCACTTAAGAATTATTTTCTATCGTCACTTTTAATTAATTTAAAATATTAAATATAATAGCATTAGTTTACAATAACAAAAGATACAAAAATCTATAAATTACTTAAAACTATTTGTGAAATGTGCAAACTTTTTTCATTATTTGAACTAAATCCACGTAATATTGATAAAATGAATTGAGAAATCTAATTTGTTTTAAATAAATTGATTATTTAGTTGAATAATCAAGATACAAAATAGTAATTCAATTAGCATTAATTTTAAAACGAGTTGTGTAAGTGTAGTATAAATAAATAAAACTCAAAGACAAAGAGAAGTGTAGTACAAAAAAAAAAGCATCATCTCAGCAAAATTTAAAGGAAATAATTTAAAACACAATTAACAAAAAGTCTAAAGAAATCTTATATCACAATTATAACAAATAAGAACAAAATTATAATAATTCAAAACAATCTTAGTTGTTAAATGATAAATTGCAATCATATGGAGTAGACATTGCAAGCATGATATAATTAAGTTATTCATTGCTTTTGCTTTTAAATTTAAGTGGAGGTTATTTTATTTAAATGTCAAATTTTTATTCGAAAATAATTTCTTTAAGAATAATATATACATATTAGCAATCCGAGAGTAAGGGATTTATAAATTGGTAAAACTTTTATATAGCATTAAGCAAGTTAAAAATATTTGGTATAATAGAACAAACGAGTATTAAACTTAATAATACTAAATTAAAAGTGAGAATAAGGTGAAATATGTTCCTAAATTCTTTACAAAAGAGAATTTTATTTTCCTTTTCTCTATCTGATCAACCTAAATCTTTTTATTTTTCTTTTCCTTTTTCTAACTTCTTAATTAAATTGATATTATTACTCCATAACCTTTTGCTCCCTTGTCCATAAGTTGGCCCTTATTTTGCTCAAGTTAGTCCTTCGTTCCCTTTTGCTATAAAATTTACTTAGTGTTAAGTAGTAGGTGATGCATCACCTTTTAAAAAATAAGACAATTTCATTGAGAGAAAATGTCAACATTTCAGTGGTTTGTACACCCTTTGAGATTCTACAAGCAGGAGCCTTTAACTGGTCCTCTTCGATGATATGATTTGTTAATGATGAAAAATCCTCATTCGCACAGGTGAAAACATGGACAAACAATACATGAAGAAAATTAGGGTTGGACAATACTCTAGTTAATGAGAATGATATTTTTCATTTTCAAGTTCGACTGTGATGCTAATGCAAATAAAGCACTTGAGGAGGTCTATGGAACCTATATGGAAAACCTTTAATGCTTCGTAAATGGAGGTCAAGTCTAGATATGGCTAAGTCTAGGATGAGATATGTACTAATTTGGACTAACTTTTATAATATTCTCCTTGAATATTGGTCAACGATGGGACTTAGCTGCTTAGTTAGCTCTATAGGAAACCATTATTCCTTGGAAAAAAATACTTCTCTAAGGAGAATTAGATATGATAGAATATATATCAAGTTTAACATGAATAAAACTATTCCTAAATCCCTAGAAATTGTAAAGCTTGATAAAGATGGGAAGCTAATTAAAGCAAAGATTTCGTTAATATACCAATTGAAGTCATCAACTGCTAAACCTACCAAAATTTGAAAACCTATGTATAGTGAGCAAATAGATATGTATTCAAATCCAAACATAAATACATAGGTGGTGAACGCTCAAAATGACCTTACAACCAAAGAAATTAAACAAGTTGTTAGAAAGAATTAAGCAAATGATAAGGAGTTGGCAACTCTAGCTTATTTCCATACACAACAATAGAGAATGACAAGTAATATTTACAATGATAAAATTTTTAGAGCTCCACTAAGTAAGAAAATCCTAAACTGAACCATAGTTAAGGATTATTTAACCCCTTATTATGTTCATAATAGCTTATTTAAGGAGTCTAAACAACCTAAAAAAATAGCAAGTACTTGTTGACTATTTACTATCAAAGAAGCCTTTTTTTTGGACCAAAATTAAAAACAACATATTTCAAGAGGGTTTTTCGTTTATAGATAAGAAAATAGAGTACTATTAACAACCATACAACTCACTGCAATGGCATACTTATATTTGCTTTTGCTCCCAACCAAATATAAACGCATTATAGCTAAAGTTTTGATCAATTTATCAACTGCCAAGTTACTTCGTTGAGCTTAATGGCCATAAGTAAGATAACTTAGGCCATATAGCAAACCCAGATTCTAAAAAAAAAGACCCTATGGGAAGATTTATGAATCATACATACTGGCCCTGAATTTTTCTTGATGAATAAGCATGATGTAAATTAATTTGGAGGTTTTGATGGATTAATTTTTGGGGTTAATTATTATGTTAATGTGAGTAAGATTATGTGACATAGGTTAATTGAATTAAAGTGTTAAGGTGGTAAGGTTACATAAGGGGTATTTTGGGAAGATCACTTAAGTTTAAAAAGACATAAGCTTAAAAGGAGAGGTAAAATGGACTTTTTAGGCTCAGTAAGGGTATAAAGGGGAGAAGAATGGTTGTCTTGCTATTAGAGAAGGAAGAAAATGAAAATTGAAGAAAAGAGAGAAGAGAGAGTGTCGTATAAGGAGAAAAGAAGGGAAAGAAAGAAGAGCAACCTAGGTTTCAATTTTTCTTAGTTCTAAAGAGTGATTTTGAAGTTGCTCAAGAAGGGAAAAAGAAAGAGGAAGATTAGAGCTTCCATTAGAGCCAAGAAACAAATTGTTTGGTAAAGATTCAAGGTAAGTTTATGTTTAATGTTTGGATTTTTGGAAGGGGTTTTGGTTCAAAGAGCTTAGGAAATGCATCGGTATAAGTATTCTAGGGTCAATTTCATGCATATGTTTCTTTGGGTTTTTCAATTTTAATTCCTATTAAATGGGGATTTTTACCAATTAATCAGCTCTTTCGTTCGATCTTAGGATCAGTCCCTTGAAAATCGAATCAAAAATTTAATTCCAAGGATTGCAGTATAGGGTGCAACCTCTGGCCGTCTCACTTAATCGGAACCAGTCTAAAATGGTTTAAGCTAGCCTAATTGTCAAAAATGCAAACAAAGTTGATAAAAGGGGGGGGTTTAGATCATTGGTAGGAATTAAGAAAATCTAACTAAATTAAAGAAGAATTTATAAAAAATATTGTTGGATTTTTGGGAAAAGGGAAAGTGAAAATTCAAACAATAATCGAATACGATAAAGTCCTCTTGAAAACAAGCTTAGGCTATCATGGTTCAAAACAAATTTTCCGGGAGTGAATTTCACTAAGTTTTCGAATAACAAATCTTAAAGAACTCTTTAAGTCCAAGACTTTAATCAGTGAACTCCATTTCTTAAAACCTTGTTAAATGCATCTTAGTGTGTGAAATGGACAAGTTAATGTAAGTAGTCAAATTGGATCAAGTATAATCTCAATATCAAACACAACTAGGCAGATAAGAGAGGATTAACACAATCACCAAAAAGAC
>JANKOE010000002.1:33447490-33459424 GCA_026284465.1 Erythroxylum citrifolium | reverse complement strand
TCAAAAAGATTAAAAAAAGATCACTAATCATAATATTCATTCAAGTTGAAATCATCAAAATCAAAGCATTTTAAATAAACCAGCCAATTTTTTCTTTCACCGATTCAAGTTGAAATCATCAAAATCAAGTTCTCTCCTCACTTCACGTGCCAACAGATTTATTATTAGCTCTGCGCTCCTCCCTCCTCTAATCAGTTCACTTGAACCTTACACTTCCGAATCATTACAAAATCTTGCACAAAACTTCTTTTACAACTGTCTTCCTATCTATCACTCCCTCTCGTTATAATAATCACCCTCCGGTAGTTCTTTTACACAATCAAAGATTGCCATGTAAAAGCTGATGATCTCGCCCTTGCCCTCGTATACTTTTCTAATCCGCCGTAATCAATACAAGCTGAGGTCATGGACATGGTATAGCAGAGTATCTAAAACGACTAGCGTACGAGGTTGCCGCCAAATGACAATATAGCAGCAGTAGCGATCAGTGCCCATCAATCAATCAATCATTCCTTATCCTCCTAACACTCCTCCAAGTTGGCAGTCAACGCCGCAAAATTCCCACCACCTCAGTAGTACACTTACCTTCAAATCCCAGATAGAAAGATAAATGTGTATATATCTGTAATCGAGCTGGAACTTAAAACCCAGAATAATTTTCATTTTCCCAACAATTACTTTTATTCTTTTCAAGAGATACACATGATTGTCTCCCCTTGTGAGATTGCGTGCGTGTACAGGTAAATCGGCTAATATATGTCACCCAACTTTTCAAATTGCAGAATGAGACCAAGTTTGAAGTTAAGTTCGTTCAACGTCAATAAGAGCTGGGACCAACACAGGAATAAAGCATTGTACCACAAGCAAGAACACATAACTCCTTATTACATTAAAGTCAACCAACAGAGCCTAAACAACTACAATCTTCCAATTCTACAGGCAGTCAACACGTGCAAGCTCTCACACATGACCAAACTAACACATCCTTGCCACTCAATCCAAGGACAAACTGCACAAACTACTTCTACATCACTAAACGATGAAGGCAGCCTAATTTTGGACGCTCACTTCAGGAGCCTTCACCTTTGGAGGCCTACCCCTCGGCCTTCCACTTCCTGTTGCCATTGCCACTGTTGTTTCAGTGCTTCCAGTCATTCCTCCAGCAGGTCGTGCCATCTTGCGTGGCCTCCCTCTTGGTCGTCCACTTCCTGCACCTCCTACCTTTGGCTTTACTGGCTTTGGAGGTGCATTAGGGTCCTTCGGTGGACGCCCCCTAGGCCTGGCAGGTGAAACTACAATCCCTTCTGGCAATGGAATCTTTGGCTTAGGAGGCCTTCCACGGCCTCGTCTTGGAGGAGCACTGGGGTCTGCCTTGGTATAGTTGTTTTTCCAAAAAACCAGCTCTCCGGTATCCTTCATTCTGTTGAGATGATGTGAAAGGAGTGTTGAATGGTCCGCAGACAAGTCTCCATATTTTGATTCTATGTATTTTGATATTGATGTCTTGTTTGAGCCATTCTTCTCATTCAATGCAGCAATTGCTTGCAAAATCATCTATGTATAAAAGAACAACAAGGAACTTAATCAGAGAAAGTGCACCTCATTCCTCGAACCAAAAAAAATATCATCAGTCTGAAAGTTAACATCTGATATAGAACAAGAAAAGTTTCAAGAATGAATATAAATCTATAGCAAAAGTATATCTTCAGCAACTTTCTTGGTAAGCAGACTTTGCACAGTCCAGTGTTTTAGGGAAAATTTGGTGCCTCCTAACTAAGTCAAATTTCAAATGCAAAAAGTTTACATCTTGGGAAACAGAATTTGCATTCACTTGAAAGAACTCTTCTTTTTCTGTAATGGTAAAAACAATAGCAAGCCATGGTAGTCAAATACAAGCAATTCAAAGCACAACTTAGGGGTAAAGAAGTGTTAAAAAAAATAAAGTAAATAGCCCATCTTCATGGAACAAAGAAATTAACACAAGGCTCTAAACAGTTACAACTATATTCAACTCAGCCACACATAAGAAGGAAGTCGGACATAGAAGTTTTAATCTACCATGTCTTCGCAGATGCAAAACCAAATGAACCATAAGGAGAATTGGGATTCTTTTTTCTTTCACACACCAGAAAATGGAACAGAGAAACCAACGAAATGCCTTTCCAGTTTATGAAGAATCCAATGTAATTACCATTGCGAAAAGGAAAATACAGCTATCCACATTAGCAAAGTGTTTAGCAAATACTTTAATATTTAATTATCCTCCTCTGTCGATAAAATAGAAAATGAGATTTCCAGAGTTTTCACATTTATCTAAGCATATTTAATAAAAAGAATTACAAGCTTTTTGAAATGAAAAACGAATAAAGGCAACTCAAGTTCAGTATCAAGAAAATCAGATAAAAATCGGGTCTTTGTCAAATTTTGTACGATATCCTTTCTTCAATTGGAAGTTTCATACACATAGACAGCCCAAATAAATATTTAAAAGACAACTCAAAACTGAGTGCTGCAAATACAAGCAATGAAAGTTGTGAAAATGGAAAAACAGAAATTAGAAACTGAATCATACCCACAGCAGAAAGAAAAAAGGTAGATGAAACGTGTAAATTTCAGTTTTCTCCTTCTTATTTTGTTGCTATTAGGAAGTTGTTGGAAAATGAGATAATGATGCATGTACGTACCTCAGAGTAGGGAAGGAGTGAGGGAGGCTTGTTAACATCTTCCGTTGCCATTAATTTCCACTCAAACAACGAGAGGAGAGACAGAGACAGAAAGATAGAGTGAACACACCAACTTCAAACAACAAAAACTCTCTAAAGTGACTGAAGAGTCCCCACAGAAACAGCGGCTCCAAACCTCTCCAACATCAAGACCAAACACCCACAACCAACTTTTGCTGTCTTTCAAAATCCTGTAAGAACTCACTTCTGTTTCAAGATTTTGATCCAATTTTGTCCCTTGTAACAGCCCATAAGGATATCCGAACAAGGCTTTGCCTTTTTCTTTTTTGGGATTGAGAAAATCGACGGTTGGGAGCCATGGAGTGGATGATAATCGGATGGCTGACCATGTGTTTTGAGGATGTCACTTAGATTAATGACGTGGCATATCCTAAATTTTGAATTTTTATTCTTTTCAAAATTACGAGTTTATCTGTTGCTAGGGTAGTTTGGACTTTTACTTAACATCATCTTTGCCGGGTTTTTCTAGGACCCCACCTTTTCTTATTAAACATTGGCCCCTTTTACCCCTTTTTATAATTTAAATGTTATAACTTATTTTTACTATAATTGAGATATTATATAATATTTACTATATTTTTATTTTTTATCAATTTATAAATTCATGTTAATATTTAAAATTTTAATGTTATATTAATTCAAATAAAAATAATACAATATAACAAAATTGTGTCATCATTAAAATAAATTTGAATTGAAATAAAAAGTAATATATTTAACAATAAATTATTAAAAAATCACAAACTCATCTCAATTTTTTAATGTGAACGCTAACTTTAAAAAGTGACGTAAAAATATTGAATTTTTAATTTATTACGGAAATAATTTATCATTAAGTTATCTTCAACTTGTTTACTATTTACTCTACTAATTGCAAATTATTTTACTAAATTTTAAAACATAAAACTTAATTTACTTTAACCCATTTTCTTCCCTTACAGAGCTAGAGGGTTAAGTGCAAAAAAAGAATAATTATGCGAAGAATGATACAGACCTCCAAGGCATCTGAGAAGATACAATCTCATAAAGGTTGCAATTAAATCGGCATCCCCAGGAGCTAGGAATCAGAACGAGTTAGATATAGTCTAAGCCTAAGAATGCCACCCACCCTAACTTATCCAAGGAAGATGCCGAAGTTACTTACGACGATGAAGTCTAGGAGACGCCATTGCATGTCATCAAGATGGAAACTGATTGCGATGAGATTATTTCCGTGGAATCATCTCAATCCCCACTTGCATTACTTAAGTCCAACCTCATCTGAAATCTTCTAATCCATCAACTCCTAATAAAGATGATGAAGACGGATTTGATTATAACATTTATGAAGTAGAATACGATTCTCACACAAAAAATGGTGAAACTGAGCAAATAGAAGAGGCAATAGCATGTGAAGGGGTTAACAAATTAAAAAGTACGAGGGCTAGGACAATTCCTTCAGGCCACAAAGAGAGGCAATTTGTGAACTTGCATTTCAGGAGGGGAAAAATAGTTGAAATCCAGTCAAAGAATGATAGCCCAAAGAGGCTTAAATTCAGACAAGGAAAGTGTTAAGGCGATTGGGGAAGAAAATAGGTCACTGGAAAAAGAAAGTAAATTAGGTTTTATGTTTTAGAATTTAATAAAGTAATTAACAATTAGTTAGATAAATATTTGACACGTGATAACCACACGGCAAGTACAAAAAATTAGACGTGAAACTTATCGTCAAGTTAAATTCATAACAAATTTAAAGTTCAAACATTTTAGAGTTACTTTTTAAAGTTTGAATTAGTATTGCAAATTTGAGATAAATTTTAGATTTTTTTTAAATAATTTATCATGTATTTAACGCTAAAATAAAAGCATGTCATGTGAATTATGGTCCAACTCTGCAAAGAATTATTAGAAATCTCATGTTTTAGGTATTGTTTATTTGGTGATGTTTGAATATTGTAGTTGCACCCTAAATTACAACTCATTAAATATAATTAAAGACAATTATTGTTTATCTTAGTTTATCCCTTATACTATTTCAAAGTTTCTCCTATAAAAACTTTGTCTTACTAACATTTTACATTTCACAAGTATAAATTTATGAGTTTTTATATAAAATTAAACTGATCTCGTTTACTTAATTAAATAAAGGGCAAATTATATTAAAAAATTATAAACTTATCTTAATTTTACAATATTAGCCTAAAGTTTAAAAAGTAGCACTAAAATATCCAAAATTTTAATTTATTACAAAAATAGCTTGATATTAAGTTTTCTATTAATGATACTGACATATCACATCAAGTCAGATTTTTTGTACTTGTTACGTGGCTGCCACGTGTACTTTGTTTTCATAAAGTATTTAATGCTTATGAATTCATTTAATGCTAACAGAATGTCAAACCTTTTCACAAGTCATTTAATGCTTCTGAAAAGTTTTTCCAATCCTTTAAATGAATACACAAATATTTGATTTAAATCAAGCATTTAATGCTTTCTTTTCATTCATGTTTTTCTACTAAAATAACCCTTATGCTTTCTATCCAAGCTCTTACACTTACTGCATCTACCTATTAACTTTTCATGTGAAAATTATGCTTACCAAATTGCCAGTAATGTGCGCTTATTTAAGCACGGCAATTGATGGAGCTTTTGGAAATAAATTTAATTAATAAATTATAATATATATATATATATATACACTTAATAATACTAAGGTTATTAAAAAAGTTTTAAATAATAACAAACCTTTTTAATAAAAATCCAGCAGTGCAAAAATCGAGAAGTACAAAAATAATAAAAATTTAATAATGTTACGAATAATAATATTCATGGAAATACTAGAAGTTGAAACACAAATTCAGAAGTGTAAAAGTCATTTCCTGTTAAAACACAACTTATTATTATAATAATATAAATAATTTTTAAGTAAATTATAATTTATTATATTATAATTATCGACAGTTAAATCAAAATTAACTCATTAGTTAGTTAATTAATTATATTTTAAAGAACATTTTTTTTGGTGTTATTTTTTTTGGTGTTAAATATATTATAATTAATACTAATTAGTAATATACATATATATATAATATGTACATATATATAATAATAAAATTAATATTTACAAAAGTAATATAATAATAAACTTATTTACTATTATTATAATAAAAATGATATTTACATAAATATGTAAATATATATAATGAAATTAAAAGTCGCAGGTGCCAAAAAAGAATAATTACATAAATATATTAATATATATGATGAAGTTGGAGTATAGGGATAATAACAAATATATATATTACTAATTAGTATTAATTCACATATTTATATAAATATTATTTTTGTTACTATATATATATATGTATATATATATATATATATAGATACAATAACAAATATATATATTACTAATTAATATTAATTATAATATATTTAACACCAATCAAACAAAATTTTGACTTTATAATATAAAGAATTTTTAAGTCAATTACAATTTATTATATTATAATTACCGATAGTTAAATCAAAATTAAATAATTAGTTAATTAATTAATTATATTTTAAAGAATTTTTTAATTGTTGTTAAAAATATTATAATTAATACTAATGAGTAATATATATATATATATTATATTCGTATATATAATAACATAAATAATATTTAGATAAACATATATATAACACAAACTCTATTCCCGCTGCTGGTAGCCAACAAAGCTGATAGATCCCAGCTATTTTGGACATAAACATCCCGCAACCTAATCTTGCTTAGCGAATCGTGATATTCCAATTACCTTCGATATGCCCAAGCTGTTCTGCATCTGTTGACTCCTTGGATCATTTCTTTGTTCAATGCATGGTGGCAAGACAATTATGGCAATTTTTTGAACTTCAGTTGGGACTGCATTTTAATCTCACACGTGGTATGTATGAATTATTCCAATATGCTTTTTCAACACAGTGTGCTGATCCGGTAGTCCAATATATTCAGTGTTTGATTCCATGGTTAATAGCTTGGACGTTATGGCGCCTACGGAATGCGATTATATTCAACAATGCTCAGCCATCCTATTCTCAGCTTATAGGACATATGGCTTTCCTATTGCATGCTCTCTTTGTGCAACGTCCGTTGCAGCTCTCAGCTTCTCCGAGTGCTCATTTGTTACTCAATTGTGCATTTTTACCTACAGCTGTCAAACGGCGACGGGTACAACGCGTAATCTGGGAGTTGCCTGCTTCAGATGAATTAGTTTTGAATGTTGATGGGTCTTCTATTCAGCGCTCACAATTAGCTGGGGGTGGATTTCTTGTACGTGATTCTACAGGCCGGGTTTTGCATGCCAGATCAGAATTCTTTGGGATGGGAACCAGTTTTTTTGCGGAGGTTCAGTGTCTGCTCTTGGGACTGCAATTCTGTGTTGAAAGGGGTTTTCGGAACTTAAACATACAATGTGATTCACGGGTCTTGGTTGATATGATTTTGGGCAAGACAGCATGGCCGTGGCGTTATTGTCAGGATTTGGACCGCATTCGAACTTTACTTTGCACCCATTGGAAATTAACTCATATTTTTCGTGAAGCTAATTCGGCAGCAGACTGGCTTGCCAGGCAAGCAACTTCCACGCAATCTTCTGTGTCTTATTTACATTGCTCTCTTCCTTCTCCTCTCAGGGGTATGGTCTCTCTGGATAAAATAGGTTTTCCATATTTGCGTGTTAGGAATAAAATGTAACCTTTAGATTATTTTTAGGAAGGTTTGGTATTAGCCACCTTTAGCTATCACTCGGGGAGGTATGGTTTTAATGCCCTGCCTCTCTATGTACTTTGATTTCATCTTAATAAAACGGGCACCGTCCCCCAGCAGGATCACGCTAGTTTCCAAAAAAAAATACTCTTGTCATTATAATTTTTTAAAAGTCATACCCTTATAAGTCATTTTATACATAAACAACTAATTTTACTAAATATCTTTAATAATATATTTGTGAATTTAAAAAATATTATTATAAATTAACTCGTACAGAACAAGAAATGTATATACAAAGATTTATCCAAAAATTACCTTATCCAATAAATAAAACAGTAGAAGCATTATTTTTAATAAAACAAAATGCTAATTTAGTAGCTTATAACTTAGGTGGTGCTATTTCAATAACAAAAGAGGTATTATCACAAAAGAGTGCTAGAAGCAAAATTACATTAAAAAATTACGACACAGAGATATCCAATTATGCTGTTCTAAATATCAAAGGTTCCTCAACAATATAGATGTGAATTTTCTACCTATCATAAACAAAGAAAACAACTAAAATACAAAAAATATAAATGGCAAAAATAAGGACATTATTGGTTTACTACATTAGATGCAAAATTAGGCTATTGGCAATTAAGATTATACAAAAATACGAAACCATTAACAGCCTTTATTTGCCTACCACAAAACCATTATTAATAGAATGTACTATCTTTTGGATTAAAACAAGCCCCAAGTATATTTTATCTAGTTTTTCATTTATTGGATATAATATTTGTCTTTGTCTCCACATGATGTGGATGGGCACTTCTAACATTTGTGTTGTGGGTAATAATGTAATTGTTGACATAAAGCTTGCTTCCATTTGTCAGATAATGAATCAAGTATCCCCGTGATGGTAGAAAAAGATAATTTAAACTGTTTGACGATCTAGTATAGGTTAGGAGAGATTGGGGTTTTATATGTTGAAGTCATTAACATATTTGTTCCTCGATAGTTGAGCTTGATCAAAGATTCAGACACTGTTGATACATGCCTTCAATACAATGTAGATTGAACTAGTTTATTAAATCCCATTCAAAATTGTACTTTAGAGGAGCATCTATGGGTGGATACATCCCATTGCTGATTCCAAGCTAGACATATGTCATTCATGACAGTTGTACTTCTGTTTCTTTGAAATTGTCTGCTTCCTTAAAGATAGGATAACTGCTGAAGACTTTAATAAAGATTTCTTGTTTTTTAGTAAATTTTTCTTGTTTTTTCGGAAAATTTCAATAACAAAAGAGATATTATCACAAAAATGTTTAGAAGCAAAATTACATAAAAAATTTCGACACAAAGAAAATTATGTTGTTCTAAATATTCAGAAGTTCCTCAACAATATGGATGTGAATTTTCTACCTATCATAAACAAAGAAAACTACCAAAATACAAAGAATATAAATGGAGGAAAATTTCCAAAAACACATATAAAAATTTCGCATTTGAACCCTATAAAAAGTTTTTAGGAAAAAGGCTTATAGACAATATAAACCAAAAAAGAAATATTGCCCTCAACAAAAAAAAAAGTAGACGTTGGTTATGTAAAGAAGAAGGTCATTATGCAAACACTTGTGCAAAAAGAAACCAAAATAAATATAAAGAAAATTAATATTTTAAATTTAGCATTAAAATATAATTTAGAACTTATAGAATCAGAATATGAAACAGATTCAACGATTTCTTCGTTATATCAATATGACCTCCAAATTTTAGAATCAACTAGATGGATTCACGGTTAAAGGCAAGGAAAATCTAGTTTATAAGTTGAAGAAGAGCATATATAGGTTGAAACAAGCACCAAGTCAGTGGTATCTAGAGCTTGATTCATTTGTGAAAGGTAATGGCTATAAGCGAACTTTTGTTGATCCCTATATATATTTTAAAAGGTTCACTAGTGGAAGCTTCATTATTCTTCTTTTATACGTTGATTATATGTTAATTGTGTGTTAAGATGTAAGAATAATTTGCAAACTTAAGGACTTGTCCAAATCTTTTGATATGAACCATATCGACCTTATAAAGAAAATTTTAGACATAGAAATAACTCGGTATATGAAATGCAGAAAAAAAAAACTATGGTTATCATAGGAGAGCTATATAGGTGTTAGACATGTTTAATACGAAACATGTCAAGCCAATAAGCACATCAATAGCACCTCACTGCAAGCTAAGTAATTATGAATGCCCTTCTATGAAAAAGGAGAAGGATGGTATGTTTTCTATCTCATACTCATCTATAGTTGGTTCCTTGATGTATAAAATAGTGTGCACAAGACTGGATATCACACAAGTTATTAGATTGGTGAAAAGGTTCACTGGAAAGTAGTGAAATGAATTTTGAGATATTTATGGGGGCATTTTCAAATGGAACTTATGTTTTAATGGTGGGGAGTCAATTCTAGAGGGATATATAGATGCAAATATGATCAGAGATCTTAATGGTAGAAAGTCCACTTTAGGTTTTTTGTTCAAGTTTACAGGGGGAACCATCTCATGGTAATTGAAGGTAGAAAAGTGTGTAACTTATCCACAACTGAAAAGGAATATGTAGTAGCTGTGGAAGTAGGTAAAGGGATACTCTAGCTAAAGAGGTTCCTCCAAGAGCTAAATGTGAAGCAAGTTACTTATGTAGTATTTTGTGATAGCTAAAGTGCTATAGACTTGATCAAGAATACCATATATCATTCTCACACAAAACATGTAAATATCATGTATCATTCGTTGACATCTATTATTGAGGATCAACAATTACAGTTGAAGAAGTTCATACAAATACGAATACAAATATGAATGGTGCTAACATGTTAATAAAAGTGGTTACCAAGAGCAAGAATGAACCTTGTAGTAAGATCATTGGGATGTCTCTTAAATAAACGTCTAACGAATTTAGAACTCCTCTAAAAAAAGGGCTGGAGGAGGAGACTGTTGTGTATCTAGTCTTATATAGAGGTAAAGTAAGTTTCAGTGATCTTGAATATTCTCAAGGATTGTTGATATGATGAACGAGTGAAGTCAAGATGAATAATGGTGACCGTGTAGATTACAACACACTCATATCCTTGACTTACACGGTCGTGTGAGTGACTGTGAACATCTAAGATTTGACATGTCCATATGCCTATCATATATGTCCGTATGTGCAAACTGTGTATGTAACTGCAAATGTTTACAAGTGGATGGCAAGAGTCATAGACATACATGACTATGTGAAACACACACACCTGTATCCTAAGTATACACAGTCATGTAAGCGGACCGTATGATTGATTAAGACCATGTATATTCTTGATTTTTTTAAAAAATTGGATAAGATACGATCAGCTAGACAGCCGTATAAGTGACCATATCTAGTAATGAAGCCGTGTAAGTGCCCTTCAGATATTGGGACAGAGGTATCAGAGCCAGCTTTCGTACTTTGGCCGACGGTAACATTGTCTCTTGATAAGAGTGAGTAAGGAGAGAGCCTACTAGTTATGGAAACACTACCAAATGACCCTATTCATGTATCTTCAACTTTGTTTATATCTAGTCTACCTTTTAGTGTTAAGCGTGTTTTGTCTAATCGTATTGAAAATCTAGTTGAAATTACCCATGCTCCTGTAGAAAATCCTGTTTGTGAGTCTTCTTTACCTTTGTTGAGTCCTTACAGTATCTATTCTCGTGATCGTTCTTCGACAAGAAGTATACGTACTATTTTGCCTACACCTACAGCAAAAATCAAAGAAATAATCCAGAGTTTCAGATTGGAACAATGTGGTCTTAGATCTACTACATTAGAACAAGACGTAAAGCTTGAGATACCAAAGGAGTTGCTATCTCTCTGGAGAGAACACAACCATACACATCTATATGTAGAAACTATCCACCTTGTTCTCACACTTCATGAAAGAAAGGGAATACTTGCTAAAGCCAGGATATCTTTACTCAACACCGCTTACACAATGTATTAAAATGCTTTGATTGGAACTTTACTGACTACTCTCAACAATGGAAGTGTCATTCTGACAATAACACTTAATTTCAACTTCAGGATAGATGATCCCACTTTGTCTGAATGGCTGCAAGTTCAAATTCATATCACTAAAGCAGATCAAGATCATACAACCATCAAGACTACCTTACATCACCAAATGATCTATCGTCTACAGACTCATGCTTTATACCTTAACTTTCTAAATTCAACTTCGGATACTCTTTATATGGTTGTTGGTCGTTTCAATGATCTGACTACTATTATCTAGATCTCGAAGCAATTAGCATCTGTGGAACTTAAAAAGTTGATGGGTACTGAATGGATCATCAATTTGTAAGTGTAAGTCGACTTGTACGCTTCGGTAAGTCGACTTACACGTATTCAGTACCGATAAGTCGACTTGTACATTGGGTAAGTCGACTTATGCAAGGACGGTA
>JANKOE010000002.1:33431620-33442044 GCA_026284465.1 Erythroxylum citrifolium | reverse complement strand
ATATAGTTAAAATTAATAAAAGTGCTTTTTATTTTTATGTTGTCAAACAGTCTACTGTATGAAGCTCTTTTAAAAAAACTGTTTTTTTAATTGACAGTCAAACAATCAATTAACTTTTTAAAAAAACTCTTCTAAAAAAAGTTCTACTAATAAAAGCTCAACGAGCCATAAGTTGGATATCTTATAACCATATAGCTAAGGCCCTTGGCTAGATGGACAAGTGGTAATGTTTTTCGTATACCTAACAAATTGAAGTTGAAGCAAAATTTGCAAAGAAATAGTAACCGTGTAAAAGAAAAGTGCTTTTGGAATTTCTCGTATTTAATATATTTCCTTTTAAAAAAAAAAGAAATTTATATAGCAAGCTGCAACCAAAACGTTTTAACAACTACCATTCACAAATGTTAACACATTACTGCAACCCATATAGTATGAGAAGTCCGAAAACTCTAAATTGGAAGAGCTTAGAACTTCACCCCACTGCAAACCAAAGGAATCCATGAAAAATAAGAAATGGAAACTCTGTTTGAGCTCCAGCTGACCTAAACAAGATGGACTTGGCACTCGAAATTCATCTTTTTCTGTTTGGCCTGGAAACAAGAAGCCTCGAAGATGTACCTCAATTTTTGGACGTTGAACCATTCATGCTTATCAACCTGATCTACCTAGTCGTTCAGGCACACCAAAGGTTTTTAGTCTAAAGATAATTCACGCCACATCAAACAGAAACCAGACTAGGGAACTCCACTCCTTTAGGAGACTTCCTGGTATTTTTCCGTTTTCTTGTTTTGTGTACAGTCCATGTCAAGCTCTCCTAAACTGTGATGAATAAGTGACCTGAGAACTCAAACAATGAAATGTGAGTACCAAAATGGTAAACCAGTGCGTACAATATTATGAATGATGTAATATAATTAGAATCATGCATTATGCTTGTACCTCCATGTTATTCTCATCTATTTTAACCAAGAAATTCGTCGCTCATGTGCCTTGTACGAAGTTCTACTGCTCTAAGATCCCGCAGGTGTTGCAGTATCTCTTGGAGAAGATCCATCCCCTTGTCTCCCTTTTTGATTGAACCCATGCAATGCTTCAGAAATTCCCTGTCCGCTTCCAGAGCCTGTAGCCTTTCATAAACATGGTCTACCTCCTCTTCAATGGCTAGTCTTTTGCTTCCCGACTCAAATTTATAATCTGATGGCTCTACCTTTTCAATAAATTCAGGTTGCAGACTGTTTCCAAATAGGAATCCTTCTTCTGTTTCTTTTTCATCAGCAGCGTCTAAAAGTGGAAGGAGGTTTTTCGCCAACGAACCCATGTTTTTTCTCTCAGGATGATGTTCATTTGAGATCCCATCATCTTCTTCTTGAGTGCTTAGTTCATAGCTCGCACCAAATCCCTTGGAAGAATCTGCGATCCCATTCACATCGTCGATGAGCTCCTTGTCGCCTAAGTTTAGTAGCTTTTCCTCCAACGCCTTGAGCTGATCAAGGATGGACAGCCTCTCTTCCTCAAATTCTGTCATTGAGTCATCCAAGGCAGTCATTTGTTGTACACAATCTAATGCTATTTCCTGCAAATTGATAACTTCATCACTAGGAGGAGTATTGTTTCCATTGCCTTGTTGGACCTCATAGATGCCTGTATCTTCACCCTGTGTTTCACGATTGAGGTCAACAGATTGTGAATCTTCGTCCTCTGAAATGCTGCAAGTAGCAGAAGAGGTTCTGCTTCTGGAACTTCCATCTTTGCCTTTTCTCATGTTTTTCATTTCATCTTTAGCCCCATAGCCCATCACCTTCTTACGATATACTTCCAACTCTTTCTCGAGTTCTTGTTTCTCCTTCTCTCTCTTGATCATGAGCTCGTTTAAAAGTTGCAAAGCTTCCTGGTCATATTCAGATTGCTCTTCCATCATCCTCTGGTATTGTAATGCTTCCATCTGCATTGCAGCCTTCTCTTCTTGAAGCCTATTTATCATGGCCATTGTCTGGTTTGCAGCTATTGCTGAGGCATTCCTCTCTTCCTCTAGTTCGGCATACAATGCAGTAAGAGAATTTTGCTTGATTCTAAGTGCTGCTTTCAGTCGTTCAATTGTCAGAACGGGATCTCCACTATCCATCTCAATGACAACACTCCCTTCGAGGGACTCCTCTGGTCCTAGTTCTGTTTTCTCAAGAAGTAACAATTTCTTGTGCAAATACTGAATACTATCAACAGAAGAAGGTGTCCCTGGATATTTTTCGTCTTCTGGATCTTTAACCTCTGATTGCACCAATGAATGATGGTTTACTGTTTCTTGATCCCTTTCAGATGAAACCAACGCCCCTTCCGAGGATGTTTTCTCTTCGGAGCCAGGGCCTAGTGAATAAAATATAAAACAGCAGTTTGAGTTACATATTGTCATTCTTCAAACATGAATATTTTCAAAATTGAACAAATAGAGCTGTTATAATGTACAATGTAGCTTGCCGCTTTCATTATGCAGAATATATTCTTCCTGGCTATAAGGAACTTCTGCACTGTCTCCATCGGTGAGAGAATGATCTGCCAGGTACGACATTGTAGGACTCGATTCTTGAGTCTGGGGTGGACAGGATGGATGATCAGGAAGTTCCTCAAACGGCATCGATTTGTTTCGATCAGCGGACAACTGTAAGTCATCCATGTTTTCCTCCTCAGCTGCACGATTATGTGATTAAACGATTACAGACTTGCCTTTAAAAGACAAGAGGATTTCAAATCTAGAAACAAAATCTGTCTGAATTTCTTTATTTATACATGGTACCTGCAGGGCTGAACTCTTCTTTCGCTTCAAAATTGTTGCCACCAGTACGTATACTTTGACCTGCCATTGGAGACGTATCTTGCATGCTAGTCTCGGCATCAACCTTGATTTTTCTAAAATTTGTACTCGAAGATCTTTGTTCATGGTCCTCATCCATATTAACTTTTCCAACCTCTCCACAGCCTTTTTTCACTTCTGTGACTCCTCCTTCCATATCTGCGACGTGACTGTCAATCTCCAAGGTAAAATCAAGAGTTTCATCAAGATCTTGGACTTGCGGATACTCCTCTTTTAAGTTGCATATTCCATCCTTATCGGTAGTAGAAGAATCAATCAATTCAACGGGGATTAAACGATTAGATGCACAACCAAGGTGTCTCCCCAAATTCAGGTTGATAATTTCTATAGAGCTGTCTTCTCTGGAAGAACATTGTTCATTATCGATATGAAAAGATCCACACACAAAGTCCATGCGACAAGAGTCTTTCTCTGTCCTGTCAGGACTGCTACCTGCTTCCTGATCTTCATTTGCCTCCTCTTCGCCACATTGCAGATTTGATTCGGACCTTGAATAATCTTCATCTGCCGCAATATTTACCCCAAAACTGCCAACATCAGAGAGGATTTGATGCTCTTCCGCAGCCATGTCATCATTATGATTCAGTTCGTCTTCATCAAATCTTTCGACCTCACTACTATCAACAGTGTAATGTGCCAAACTAAAAGATTTCGCAAATTCTTTGCAATTGTTCTCATCTTCTATGGTTTCTAAAACAGATCTTCCTTTCTGGTCGTACTTGAAATCACCCCAACAAGGCTTGAACAACAGGTAAGGAGGGTAGAGATCGCTGTTCAAGCTTTCATTACAACAAGAACACTTGATAATCTTGTCATCATTCTCAAGAGTATTAGTGTTGTTGCTGACAAAAGAAACAAAGGCTATCCTCCTTGTCAATACAGTGGACTCATCATTGCCAGTTGGTCGAGAGGCCAAGCAATTAACGCACAAATTTTGGTATTCAGCCAGTGTCTGATGGTTTGAGCAGTAACCAAGTCTAGATATCTCAGTAGCATGAGTCTCACATACAAGTTCCCTGTAGGAGCGGGTGTTGGTTCTAGGCTCCAATACATGGTCGATCCTAGAGCACCAGAGGCAAGGACGTTTGAGGCCAAAATAACTGGCAAACTTGGTTATAATGTAAGAGAAAAAAGAGTTGAGGAGGAGGAGCATGATCAGGATCCATTCAAGCACAGCATAGATGAGGATTACAGTGAGCTTGTGGGTGCTCCTTTGAAGCTTGCTCGCAAACTTGTTGGCTGCCATGGTTGCTTCAGAAATCTTTGCTTATTTACAGAAAAACGCACAGAGGGAGACAGAGAGGGAGAGAGGCTTAGGAGGAATGAAAAGTGTTTCTGATGTCAGTATCTCAACGAGTATGAGTATGACACAGGTAACTCAAATACAACAGTGACCGTGAGGGAAGAATCCCACAACTCTCGCGCGTTGGTGTTTTGATAAAATACAATTTACATTAATAATTTTAGAATTTATTAATAATTTATACATATAAAATATTAATTATTTTAAATTTTAGTCACATTATTATTTTTATATATTTAGCAATTCTAAATATAAAAGTAATGCGTATATGTTGAAGAGTTACACTCACAAAAAATTTAAATTAAAAATTATATTAATGAATAAAAATTCTTGAAGGAAATAAAAAATTAATTGCTCAATTGCATATTTTAATTCATAAGAAATAATATATCTAAAATATTATGTGACACATAATATTGATAGTTAACAAAAACATATATAGATAACTTAAATACCTTTTTTTTTAATTCTCTTAGTAGGTATTGGAGAAGTGGTTTTTTCCTGTAACATCTTAAACAATTTGAAATATCATATGTTAAAAAAATTAGATTAAAAATAATAAGTATTATAAAATATGAAATATAAAAATTAGTAATCCATCAAAAAGATAAAATTTATAAAATAAAATAGTCTTTGTCAAGTATAAATGTGTGAAAAAACTTTGTTACACTAATATATATTAAATAGATATTTAAATTTTAATTAAAATAATTATATGTATTATTGGACATCAGTTACACTAATTATCAATTATAAAACATTTTCAGTCTTTTATTTTGTTTATAAAAGATATACATAAAATTATTGTTAGTTCATTTCATTAAATGATTAATAATGAAATAGTAACTTAAAAGTTAAATTATTAATATCATATATCCACGAAACTCTAATTTATATTAAAAAAAAGCTACTATCATTATCATCATCATCCTCATCAGGTCCAGTCCAAAATCTCGCAGTGAAGCGGAGTTTGGATAAATCTGATAGTACGCAGCTTTACTCCTATATAGTATAGAAACTGTTTCCGATAGATTCACATTCAGATTTGATAAGAAAAGAATGATGCAGGTTAAAGAGTAAAAAAATGAAAACTAAATAAAATTTTAAAAATAATTTTTGAATAAAAAAGAATTAAAACTTTTTTAAAAATAGCTTTAAAAAATATAACATATCTTCGTTAGGAGATGCAAATTTAGAAAACAAAGTTTTAATAAATTTATAGGACAAAAATACCTTATATGTTGCAAAGTTTTGTTTATTCCTGATGTGGTGCAAAGTTCTGCTTATACCTTATGCGGTGCAAAGTTCTGCTCACCATTTATCTGAGTTGTGTGTGTTAATCTTGCGCAGGGTCATCCTTGGATTAGAAAATTTGGATAGTTGGCGCCCAAAAAAGCACCACATAGCTTAGCTAACTGCCCTCTCTTCATCCAAGTAATACTAAAATCTTTTCAAGCGCTTTAACTTCAACAATGATTTTGGTGTCGATTATCAACCAAAATACATTTATGGGAATTAAACTCCTAAGAAGAATAACAGAAGATTTATATACAAACCGTTAGAGGACCAAGTGATAGCATGAGAGGAATGCTTCCAATCACCATATTTTCCAACCAAATATTTTATTATGCCATCTGATTCATACATTGCAGCTCCAGTATTTGAATCCACCAGTATTTGGATCCACCATGTAACAACAAGCACTTTATACTTCTTAAGTTAAAAATCAATCAGCAACATGCAACACAAGGAAACACTTTTAGAACCAAACCAGTAAGATATAGTAGATATCAACTTTAATGGTAACACTATAAATTCAGTCATTGAAAACAAAATAGCAACATAAACAAAAGCATAAGCAAACCATATCTAAGAGATAATAGCGACAATCTGAAACTCTCCAGTTAAATAGCGAATTTACTAATTTAATATATATATATATATATTCATTACTGTTTAATATAACATTTAATATCCATTTATATATAAATGCGTGACAGACTTAATTGTTTTTTAAAATACAATTTAGTAATTCAAAATGTTTATTTATGTAATTAAAAAACAGAATCTCATTATTAAATTATAATTTTATTCTAACTGTTAGTTGAATTTATTTTTTTAAAACATATTTTGAATTGATATATTAAATCTTTAAAAAGGAGAATTTAATTAAACTTTTAAAAGTTAAATATTAAAGAAAAGACAAATTAGGATTTCCAAAAACTATTTAAATTATGGGCATGAGGATGGACTTTGAGAACCTAACATAAAACAAACAAGGATTCTTCATTTTCTTACCTTTAGTAAATTATATTATAATAGTCAAATGCATGCAACTTTAATAGTGATGGTGGTCCCACCTGATTAACCGCAGGAGGGGGAAAACTGAAAAGGGCCAGTGGGCCGCCACCTTTCACATTGATGCACTCTCACTTTTGTGCCACTTTATCTGTTGAGGATTTTTTAAAAGCATCTCCGCTTGAGCCGGGCCTAAGTGTTAAAAAATCTACAAATTCAAGCAATAAGAAATTGTTTTTATTGAAATAAATAGGACACATACGTAGGCATATTCTTATCGATGATCCTCTAGTTCTTTGATCGGATCAATTACGAACACCTCGCTTTCAGTGGCAGTGTGAGAGTTGGAGCTACTAGGGAACCCGAGAGCTGATGGAAACTTGATGCTGAGCAGGGGGAGTCAGTAATCAATCATCAGTTGACCAATCAAGTATGTAAAGACTCCTTGTGCGCAGAAGTATACAGGCTACGTAGGAACCTGAGAGATCTTGGGGTTCCAAATTTTTATCCTCTAAGCTCTTGAGGTGGGATCGTAAGGACTTAAGATTAATCCGGCTAAATCGAGATACGTAACGTAATTAAAAAAAAAACAGAAAGTTGACGAAAGAAAAGGGACATGGGATTCTTTCTTCGACGACTACAAAGCAGAAATAAAAGCGAAAGGTGCAAGTGCAAGGAATGATGAAACATGGGTGTCAAAAAGAAACAGTGGCAGACATTATGGAAAAAAGTGATAATGAGAATGTATAAAATTAATATAGCTAGGGGAATAGGATAAGACTGTGATGTTGATTTCACTAAACCTTTAGACAGATGGGATCATGTTTCAATGCGGTGGGGGATCTTTGTCCCTCTCCAACCTCCCGCTTTTGCTTTTCACCCTCCTCTTAGTTAAGCTTTCCAAAACGCTTCTCCCCCGGTTTTGCGAAGCATACATGAACTTTTAATCAAGGAGTCTGACCAAAACCTTATAATCTCAGCCATAATAAAATGTGAATTTTATTTACTTTTCGGTAATAAAAAATACTAGAATGGGAAGGGCCCAAAACGATCAGCAGATAGGGCCATGTGAAATGATTTGGATCAAGTAGGCTCACATGGTAACGAAGACTCAATTTACAAACCCAATTCAATCTCTATAGTTGAATATTTTAACATTCGTAGCTTTTAGCTTGACAAAGCTATACAGGCTATAAAACTCCAAATAGTCTCAATTCCTATTGAGCTGCTACCAACCTATATTATATTAAGGTAAAATCTTTAAACACTGAACTCTGTTTTAGATTTCTTTTAATAATGTCGTTTAAACCTCCTTTTACAACATTTAAGTTGGAATTCCATAGTTTAACCATGAGTGAGGGTTATGTTTAACTATCAGAGTCCCCTTATTCACTAGATCTCTTTAAAAATCTCTCCCATATTTAAGAGAGGAAAATGATTTGAAACTTCCAATTGGAATTTCCTTTATCATAAACCCCAAAATCCTTAAAACCATAGCCAAAGAATGTAGAATAATGGAATGAATGGATAAATAGGCTATGCCCCTCTTACCATTCTACTTAGAGGAGGCAAAGACTTCAATTGATAATCCTATCTAGGAAATGACTAGAGTACCAACCCAATTTTCTATTACTATCCTAAAGCTTTAGAGTCCTTCTTGCAATTCTTTTATTTTTCTTCTCTGCTATGCTTCTATCTCATTTAAAGATATTTTCTTTTTTACTAGCTTACTTGGTATTGGAGATGTTTTGTTTATTTAGTTAAGAAAACTTTTGGTTTAGACCTTAGTGTCTTCAAATGTTCTTTTTTACTTTGGCTTGATCAATATTTATACTTCTTTTAACTGCCCTATCTCTAAGGGAGATCATATTAAGTTTAGTTGATTTTTTAATCGATTTGTCTTTTTACTAGTAAACAATAAACCAAGTCTAAAATTCCTCCCTTTTTGTAGAGAAATAACATCAAGTAGGTTTTTTTACTCCAGATTCAATTTTTTTGGTATTCCTTTACAAGAATCTACAGAGGTATTTATCCAATCTGCTTCTTCAAAGGCTCAATTTAAGTGTATGGTTCATCTAACTTTGGATACACACTTATTTTTCAAAACTCAGGGATAAAGAAGGTCTTCTGCCTACAAATCCCAAATTCCTACATTTTCTTTGCCTTTGTCTTTCAACAAGCCTATGTAATAAACTTATAAATGACATTCTCAATACTCTGTTGTCTTTAAAGTCTAGGTCAATGGACCAACTCAACCCCTTTTAGAGCCCTATATAAGGCCTTATTAGCTGAAGATGTTCAAGCCCTCCGATTCTTTTGACTTGACTGCCTATCAAAAACTCTTTTTTTCCCCTACAATCTAAGAGTCTTTGTAGTTGGTGGTGACAAGACTTTGAAGCTTGCCCCTTCTATCACAGACTTAGGTTTTCAAATATATCTACCTTATCTTTGGAGTCAACAGCTCGGTCTTTCCCTAAGAATTCTTCTTGTCATCCACCTTTTATAATACCCAGTAGGGGTCCCGTTGATTTCAGTGCCATTAATGATAAATTCTTATGTGAAATATTTGAACATTATTGTACGTTAAAATGTAAGATATTTATGGCAAGTGTTGTTGATATAGATGCCTGTAATCTTTAGTGATAAAAGAGTTACCTACAATTATTTCCTCTCTCAAATTTGGTAATCCTCAAAGTTACTTTTTCTTTCGTTGGTCTTTTAGAAATCATTGAATTTTAATCTCTTTAACTAACTTCTGCTACTTCAGATTTCAAAATTTTAAATAATGAAGGCAAATAAGAGGAAAATACTTGATAACGAACTATGGAAGAAGTAAACCCTTACTGGGTTATTCTAGAAGGAGGAAAGAGAATTAGTGGACAGAAGGAGGAAAGAGAATTTGTAACAGAAAGGAGAGAGAGAATTAGAAAACGTTTACTACTACAATATAGGGCTAGTTCTATAAATAAGACAGAAGGGAATTGGGGGGATTATGCTTTTACTAATTTTCCTTTGGGATTGATTTCTCGGCTTTTGCTTGGGTAGAGCATCAAAACTCTGTAAATCTTACTTTTAATAGAATTTACGAGATCTCTTACAATCCGAAGCTCCTAACTCATCAATTGGTGCGGTGAGCGTGGATTCAATTCGAAGAGAGCAGCGACCCCAATGACAAACACACGTCTAGAACAAAATTTCTCACTTGTGTTTCACACATTAAAATGGATTTTCACTATATAATCTCACACTCTTGCCTTTGTCCGCTCAAATGCCTCCTTTATTGTTACTTTTCAGGATCACTTCAACTAGATCAAGGAAATCAACAAGCAACAAGTTCAAGTAGAAAGCACAAAGATAACGACCTTAACAAAGAAAACGAATAGATGAAACAAATCTAGAAGAAAAATATTGTACGGATAGAAAAATAAATCAAAGTGCTAATACACGGATGAAGTGTTGGGACCCGTTACTGAGACCCAACCTCTTAGCACAAACGAAAACGAAAAACTCAAGTGTGAGCAAAGAACGAAACGAAGCGAAAACGAATCGGAAGCAAATCAAATTCCATACGAACTGAAACGAATTTCCGAAACACAAATCGGAACGAATTAAAAAGAATGGATTTTCATAGTGTTCGACATCCGAAATGTGAACATAGACAACTATCGCATTGGAAATCTTAGACTTATCCAATCTGAAATCCGGTATCCTTTTTTTTTCATTCTCTTTCTTTTTCAATCCTTTCATATTCATTCTAATCATCCTTATACGAATCGTAACAATACAATTTCCCTTTTGGAAATTGAACCATTCCAACTCACTATCTTTTACCATAAACCGATTTTATCGAAAATCGGGCAGCATAACGGCTGCAATCTAGGAAACCCAAAAATTCTACAAATCAAAACACACTTCTATAGTCACATCAAACCATAACAACCCATTCAACGGACCTCC
>JANKOE010000002.1:33403706-33421279 GCA_026284465.1 Erythroxylum citrifolium | reverse complement strand
TTTTATAATTTTTTGTCATATATATTGATATGAATAGGTTCTGGTTACCCTGAGAACCGAACCTGAAAATAGGTTAATCGATCCTATGGGTTCTTTAGGTTCAGGTTCGTGAAATTGTCGAACCTGGCATTCAGGTTCAGGTTATTTACGAACGGGTCAAGTTACCCTACCATGAACACCCTACCTAACAGATTATGTTATCAGATGGGATAGCAGGTCATCTCACTCCAATGGATTTACTTAACTATATTAGATCTTGTACCCCCAGGAATCCCTTTGTGTACAGGTATGGGTTCCTGTTCCTGTACAGGTACGGTACAAAAATCTAGATCCACCGGATCTAGCTGTATGAGTAACGGGTACTGGATAACTTCAGTATCCGGCCTGACATCATTTGAAAGGTCAAAAGGCCCACCATCATCATAGACATGGTATTCCAGAAACTTGGCTGTTTGTGATACCATTATTATGGTCCCTCCTTATCTACAATAAAATCTGTAGCCCTAAAGTGGTTGAGATATTTAACTAAATAGCAATGAAGAAAATGAGCATGCAATCTTTCTTTATAAGGATTATTCTACCTCAATAGGGCAGCCCTTTACACGATTGTACGCAAGACTGAGTTTTTCAACTTCAAGATAGGTAGATTAGTTCTACTCTGCACTAACTTTTTTAAGTCCTTTAGGGTGCAGTTATGCCTTTCAACAACACACCATTTTGCTCAGAACTACTCGGTATAGTGAACTAAGTCACTATTCCAACTGACTCCATATATCTTGCAAACAGACCTTTTAAAGTCCTAAAACATCATGTTTGTCATGATATTCTCCTCCACGGTCAAATCTGACTATCTTGATGAATTTTCCCGACTGGTTCTCAACCTTCAATCTTTAAGTAAGAACGCATAACTTTGATGGGAATAATCACCAAGAAATGTTAGAATACTTTCAAAATTGCATAATGCAATTGTATGAGGTCTACCGAAATCTTTATTATTAGACTCAACAAGTTAGAAGTATGAGTTGACCCCAATGTCCTTATTAGTCAACTTACCCCTGTGATCGTCAGTACATGTTCCAGATCATCTTAATCTAGAATTGAGAAATGGTTACCTTGATCAATCTCTCAATCCTAGCTCTGGAAATGTGGCTTAAACTTTTATGTCACACCATGTATGACTTCTCATTCATCAGGTCCTTCATATCTTGTTTAACATGATACAAAGAAGTATATATCAAATTCGGGGTAATACACATTCTATACAAACCATATGACAAGAAAGTTGCACCTTTATGTTTTGGATCAAATAGCAACTGTACAACAAAAGTATTAAATGCAAAACGTTAACCTTCAGTGCCCTTAATTGATCGAAAGATCACATATAAGATGTGTGGTGTAAACCCTAATGACCTTACTATAAAGTTCAGTACATACACCCCTTATAGGTATTACTTCCACCTCTTTATTGCTTTGAACCATCAGTTCCTCATTCCCTTTATTTGGGTTTATCCTGGATATGAACTACTGCATTGTGGCACCACCTTAATCAGACGTTCCACTAAATAGTCACTTATACTTAATGCTACTATCGCAATTTAGATTCATAATTGATAAACCAAAGAATAACCTGAGGATCTCAGTCTTCCCTTTAAACCTCATATTTCTAGTTTCTTTATATCCTAAGGACTTTTACTAGAACTGGTTTGACCAGCGTCAGCATGTGGAGAAGATTTGAACTTCTACCTTTGAACTTAATGGGCTTCATCTTTGTCTTCCCTTAAGCTGCTTCGAGGACTGTAGGAGTAACAACTTGAGTTTCTCTACCTCAGCAACATAATAGGATATCAAAGCGTTGAAGTCTCAATATCTTCACCTACTGTGAAAATAAACTATTTTTGATAAGTACTCCATTACTCCCCTTTTCCTCTGTATACTTCACCGAGAATAATACTTTCATCAAGGTACTTGTCTCAACACCAAATGAGGCTATGTACCTCTGGGAGACATTATCAAGAAACTCCTTCGTTATGTCTGTGTCCAGAAGTCCACTTTGCAGATGGTTAGGTATGGATTTCATAATGGTCGTCAGATGTAATCTGTTAGACCGATCCTAGGCTTAATAAGCTGCTTTATGAGCTGTCGAGCTCATGGATGTAATTGGAGATGGCTTACCCGTTTGTATGACCATTTCAACCCTATCTCCATAACCTTCAAAACATCCCCCGTCTAATTCTTTGTCCAATTCCTTATATTAAAACAGCAAGGGTTTCAATAGTGATACTGATTTAGTTTACTGAAAAGGTGACTTCAAGATAATAATCTTTAAATCAGCACAAATGTAGGACAACATCGATACTAAAGCCATTTAATAGTATCTTTCTTGAAAATCCGATCTCATGTATTATGAAACACCTTTGGGCTGAATACATAATATATGCAATTAGACTTCCACACATAAAAGTGATTGGAGTACAAACCATTAACTCTCATGACCCTACCACATTTGGGTGAATAGATCACTTAAGCAACAGCCTTCCTCCATCTTTTGCCTTTATGCATATCTCAAAATTTTATGTAAGGCCAACACCTTTGGGCAAAATAACCAAACATAAAATCAGAGACATCCCCCAACATGCAAGCAAAACAATTCAAAACACTGACTTGAAAGGCCACTTTGGTGACTACATTCTCATCAGCATCCAAAAAGTCCGCAAATATAAGGGATACATCTTTATGCTATCCTCACATTCTTTATGGGCATACCGTATGTGACAATGCAATCTCAATAAATGCAAAAATCTGAATGCACAATCTCATTGTCACAAACATATGCTGAAAACATTCTCTGAAAACTTCATTTGAGACCTTCGTAACAGAAAAATCTCAGCAAGGTGACTATCGTGCATCATCGGATACTGAACCGACCTCCTGAGACACGACAACCTCATGTATCTCCCTTATGATAAGTTCATTGTACGAAAATTCAATCAAAAATGGCTTCAGAATGTCTCAATTCCTTTTTCCTGATTGATTATCATGCAATCCCAAACATTGAAAATGAGACCCAAGACACGAGACCCTCATGCATCTCCCTCATACATAGTCCGAAGCATGAAAATTCAATCGAAATCGGATTAAGAATACCTTAATTCCTTTTTCTAGAGTTAAACTTTAGTTTATTACTAACGTAATAAATCCATAAAATAGAAAAAGGTTACTTTATAAATTTTCCAGACTCGAAAACTGACCCAAAACACCCTGGGATAAAATCTGGAATTTTTAGGTTTTTTTTGTGTACTGTAGTTGACGTTCGTACGGCTGACGTTAGTGCACGTGGCCGCAAGCAGCGCGTGCATGGCACACGCACGGCCAAACGCCCAGTAGCTGTGTCTAGGGTGTGCGTAGCACGCGCCCCCACACACAGACATGCAGGCACTGTGCGCATGCGCCGACACGTGTCCGTCATCCACGCTGCCACGTGTCTACCGCGTGGACGACCAGGATGGGCACATGGCCCACACGTGCCCGTCGTTCCACATGGGTCGGTGTGCGGGCCATGAGTCGCGCGTACCGTGCTCGCGTGACACGCGTCGCCCATTCGCTGGAGCCGCTTGTCGGTGAGCGATTGGCACGTGCGTCATATGTGCTGATAGTACGCAGGTGCTCCCGCATACTATCCCAGGCAATTTTCGACATCCCAGGAACCCTTTTTTGTAGCTAACTTTATGTGTACCACTTTAACGTAATCATATACGTAAAAAAAATTGAAAAACGAATCAAAAACCTAAGAAAACCAAATGAGATGAAAAACCAAAAAACCTTCGTTTCTGGCAATCCGATCACATAACCGCTCCGATACCACATGTTAGTACGTAGTGGGAGCCTTATGATCTACATAAAAGGATTAAAATGAAGGTTTATGCGGAATGCCTAGATTTCGGTTCCATCTCTATTTCTAATGCCGATTCTGAGCTCCAAACGTCTCCAAATCTCCCGAGACCTTTAGTAGAAAGTGATCACCGACTCACAGGCTAGGCCTTTCTATAGTTTTCTCAAATCACGAGCTCTCTTAACGGGTCAAAGAACTTTATGCTCGTGAACCAGCTGAGTAACTGCAGCAGACCTTAATCTTTATATAGCTTCTATATCGGGCTTCCCCATCACAAAGTCAATATAGGCCCGGTCCACACTAATCGAGACCCATTTTTTACCCGAACTTCGACCCATTAATCTAGATCATTTATTGGGCCACTTTATTATCTTTATCTGGATCAAATGATGTAACTTAACCGATAATTAATTTAAAAACCAAAATTGCAATTAATGTTAGTCCGACTTTATGAGAAATGGACAAAATTGTCCCTAAGGACCAAAAAAATGTCTAACAAAAGATTGGTGCGTGTTGCATTATTCATCTTCACATTGTCTTCTCGCTTAATGCGATGATGTCTATATAAGATTTGAGTTTTGAATTTGTGCAGTGTGTATTGTATTTCATACCATACATATATACAATAATTACAGATGTGCAGAATTAATACAGATTGTCCAATAATTTTGCTGTAATAAGTGAGAAGAGAAAATTATACTATTTAGAGATTTGCTATCTATGTAAGAGAATCAGTTTGACTAGATGGAGCTAAATATGGAAACCATATATTTGAATTATCCTAACAGCCCCCCACAAGCGAAGGATGCCTGAGGAAGGAGCCTGAGCTTGTCACGTAAGAACTCAAAGCAGTCTCGAGGCAAATGCTTCGTCATGATATCAGGAATTTGATCTTGACAGCGCAAAAACTGAACCTGTAAGTGCTTATGGACCACCAGATCTTTGACAAAATGAACATCCAGTTCAATATGCTTTGTCCGAGCATGAAACATGGGATTTGCAGCGAGGTACGTGGCACCAAGATTATCACATCACAAGATGGGAGGAGAAGAGACCGAGACACCTAACTCCCGTAACAAAGACCGAATCCACAACAGTTCGGTAGTGACATTGGCGACACTTCTGTATTTAGACTCGGTGGAAGACCGAGCAATCGTGGGTTGCTTTTTAGCAGAGCAAGAAAAAAAAATAGCTCCCAAATACATGGTGTATCCACTTGTGGACCATCTATCATTTGGACACCCAGCCCAATCGGCATCGGAGAACACTTTGAGCACATTGTGTTTGGATGGATAGATTTTTAACCTAAAATGAAGAATGCCCTTGATGTACCGAAGGAGCTGCTTGACAGCTTTCCAGTGGGAGTCGGTTGGGGATTGAAGAAATTGACATAATTTATTAACCGAGAAGGCAATGTCAGGTCGAGTGATAGTTGCATATTGCAATACCCCTACCACACTTCTGTAGGTTATGGGGTCTTGAAGGACCGAACTAGCACTCTTGGAAAGAGTAGGAGAAGATAACATGGGAGTGGATTGAGGGTTGCAATAAGCCATGTTCTGCTTCTGCAACAACTTAGTAAGATACTTTTTTTGTGTGAGAAACAAGCCAGAAGCACCATGATGAACTTCAATGCCAAGGAAATAAGAAAGACTACCGAGATCCCTGACTGCAAATTCTGCACTGAGTTGACGAATTAAGCCATTCATAATGGCAGAGTGGGAGCCAGTAATGATAATATCGTCAATATAGATCAGTAGAAATACTTTCACCTGCTGCTTGTTGTAAATGAACAAGAAGGGATCAGCTTTGGAGGCAACAAAGCCAAACTGGAGGAGGAAGGCAGATAACCGATGGAACTATGCCCGTGGGGCTTGTTTCAAGCCATAAAGAGATTTGTGAAGGCGACACACGAAGTTGGGATGCCGCAAATGTTCAAATCCTCTGGGTTAAGTCATGTATATTTCTTCATCAAGAGTGCCATGGAGAAATACATTGGAGACATCCACCTGCCTTAAGGATCAGCCATAAGTGACGGTTAAGGAAAGAATAGTCCGAATGGTAGAGGATTTGATCACCGGGTTGAAAGTGTCGAGATAATCAACACCAAATTTTTTAGTGAAACCTTGTGCGACTAACCGAGCCTTAAGTTGCTCAACAGTCCCATCTGGATTTGTTTTGACACGAAAAATCCATTTACTTCCAACCACGTTGGCATTAGGAGGTCGGGGAACCAGAGACCAGGTCTTATTGCGAATAAGAGAATTAAACTCAAGCTGCATTATAGCACGCCAGCCTGGGTGCTTATGAGCCTGGCGAAAAGAGGTAGGCTCCTGGACAGGATGGGGTTATGCTTCAGCTACCATGACACGACGAGCCTTGTTCATTGTGGATGGTCGTAAGGTCATAGTATGAGTCCTTGAATGGTTAGGGGGGAGGAGGCTGAGGAGGAACATTGAGCCAGGTTTGGTCCACGCATAACTGAATGCCAACAGGATCAAAAACTGTGGTGGTGGAGGATGGATGTGATGGTGGTTCTGTACTAACTGGAGAGGAAGGAGGGTCGACAGGCAAGGTAGGTGGAAGCAAAACATCTGAAATAGCAGGATCAGTGGATAATGAAGTAGGAAGATTAAGGTGAGGACGAGGATGTACCTGAGGAGATGGAGTTGTGGCACAATGCTGCAAGGCAGAGCAGGAGGCAGAATCTGAAGGAGTCACGGCTACTGTCAACCAAGGGGCAGTGGAAAAAGAATTATCTGTATCACAATTGCTTAAGGTGGCAAAGGGAAATGCAGATTCATTGAATTAGACATGACAACCAAGGTAAATTTGGCCAGAGCTGACGTCAAGACACTTATATCCCAAATGGTGACCACTATAACCCATGAAAACACATTGACAACTTCGAAAACTAAATTTGTGTTGATTATATGGGCAGAGGAGGGGATATACAGCACACCCAAAGACACGTAAAAAATTATAATCTAGGGTCTTATGATAGAGCATTTGAAATAGAGTGACATTATTAAGGACACGAGAGGGCATACGATTAATAAAAAACACAGCTATTTCCATAGCAAAATGCCAATATTTGAGAAGACACAAAGCATGTTTTAACAAGGTTAAACAAGTATCAACTACATGGCGGATTTTATGTTCAGACAAACCATTTTGTTTGTGTGTATGAGGACATGAAATATGATGAAAGATACCTTATTTTTGGAAGTGAGATGTGAGGCCTTTGAATTCACCTCCACCATCACTTTGAAATTCATGAATTTGGGTGCCAATTTGATGCTCAACGAGAGCCTAAAACTGAGGAAAGATAATTTTAACGTCGCTCGTATGACGTAAAACATATATCCAAGTGTATTTCGAGTAATCATCAATGAATAATAGAAAATAAGAGTGGCCATTGGAGGATAACAATGGTGTAGGTCCCCACAAATCCGAGTGCACTAATTGAAGCAGTGCTGAGCTAGAGTGATTAGAACTAGGTAGAGAATGATGTGTAGCTTTGCCATACAAGCAAGAATTCCATTTATTGTGTGAAGCAGCAATACAAGATAATGAAGAAGAAGTAATTATTTGACGACAAGTAGAAATACTAGGATGTCCCAAGCAAGCATGCCATTGATCAAAAGATAATTTATTTGCCATAAATGCCATTGGAGTCGGTTGCATAGTGCCGTAAAACTTGCAGGCTCCATCTTTAGCCCGGCCTTGTAACATTGGAGCCTTGGTACTTCGATTCTTCACAAGAAAATAAGTTGGGAGAAATTCAAAGAAACAGTTATTATCTTTGGTGAATTGATTAACAGAAAGCAATCGTTTGGTAATATTGGAAACATGAAGCATATTGGTAAGTTTAAAGAGCTGATTTTGAGAAAGCAATGTGGAAGAACCAGTATGTGAAATTGGTAAACCTTGACCATTACCCACAATGAGATTATCCAAACCTTTGTACTTTTCATCGATGCTCAACTGACTAAGGTCAGGTGTGATATGATTAGTGGCCGCAGTGTCAGGATGTCAAAGAGTGTTTGGATACTCTAAAAAATTGGCAAAGGGGGCACCTTGGAACTCAGAGGAATGAGCAGAGGGGTTAGGCAAGAGGCCAGAAGAGTTATTGCGTGGCTGAAAGGATGATAAGTTTGGTGGAGCATTATAACGACGTCGACATCAGTCAGCAGCATGGTTGCTATAGCCACAAATTTGGCAAGGGCCACGTCTCCTGTTGTTGTTTAAATTGTTGTTTCGGTCTTGATAGCCCCGCTGGCTCCTGTTATTGTTAAAATTGTTGTTGCAGTCTTGATAGCCCCACTAGTTGGTATTTTGGCAAGACGCACCCTTAGGATTGAAGGTGGAGTAAGCTATACGAGCTAATGGTGTCTTGTTGCGAGTACTATTAAGTAAAATCTCTTGACCCAACAATTGCCCATGTAATTCATAGAAGTCAACCTGCCGACCTTGAACCGAGAGAGTAGCGATGATTTTGTGATAATCAGGACCCAGATTTTGGTAGATAATGGCATTGAATTCAGAAGGACTTAAAGATGCACCAGCGGCAGCGAGTTCATCAGCCAAGAACTTGGCTTGTTGAAGAAATTGGGCAACGGTTTTATCATCCATGGTGAGTTCTTGAAGTTGTACGTGAAGTTGCAATTTTTGAGCATCCAAAATATAACCAAACGCCTTCTCAAAGGCTTGCCAAACATCAAAGGAATTGCGAAGACCCACAATGTAGGGGTAGACCTCTTCAGGGATTGAGGAAATCAGCCAAGATTTGATCATTTGATCCTTTTCATTCCAAGTGAAGAATTCGGGGTTGGGTTCTAAAATGTTGGTAGCGGGATTGGTAACGTGTTTTGGAGGAGTAGAGGTTGAACCATCAACAAAACTGGTGAGATTATAGCATTCAAGAAGGGGTTCAAATTGAGTTTTCCAAGTAGCGTAATTCTTTGGAGTGAGTTTGAGAGAAAAAGAAACAGATGGATGAGAATTGAAGGCAAATGAGGAAGAAGATGAAGCTGTAGTTTGGGTCATGTTTGGCTCTGATACCATGTAAGATTTGAGTTTTGAATTTCTGCAGTGTGTATCGTATTTCATACCATACATATATACAATAATTATAGATGTGAAGAATTAATGCAGATTGTCCTATAATCTTGCTGTAATAAGTGAGAAGAGAAAATTATGCTATTTAGAGTTTTTCTATCTATGTAATAGAGAATCAGTTTGACTAGCTGGAGCTAAATAGGGAAACCATATATTTGAATTATCCTAACAGTCTAGACACCTCCACTGATAAACAAAACAAAGAATCAACATTTTTAAGGATATGATTGTGGATAGATGACAGTGTTGTAAGAAAGTTTTAATAAATCATAAGACTTTGACGTAGGAGAAGTAGATATTCGATTCCCCCACGTCAAAGATGATGTAAGTTCAACATCTTTTTTCAGTGAGACATGAGATTATTTAGAGTACAACATGTTTGTATGCCTTTCCCTTCTTTGTATAACTCGGTATCATGTGAATGAACACCCTCCATAAAGAAAGTAAGCCTTTCATTATCTTTGTTAGTAACATATTCGTTTCTATGTTTCTGGACAAATTCTCTTTTAAATTTTAAAAAATAAATAAAGAATTTAGGAGATTTAACTCTTTGACTTCACGTAGGTATGAATTAATATAATTGTGTAAATTAGTGAATTCTTAAACAATTTTCTTATTGAATATTCTTTAATCTAACCACATCAAGAGTAACAAATCAACTTTAGCATATCAGATTATATTATTAAATAATGAATAGTGACTAACAATGTAGGAACACTGATTTCACTTTTATTTTTAATTTTTTATTTAGATCTAGCAAAAAAAGAGTATCTGCCAAGGGTTTACTTAAGCCTTGTCCATTTTTTTTGTTGCAAATTTAAAAAATTAGAATCAAATAAAAATGTACTTGTTTGAGTTTACATTTTCAATTTTTATATCATATACGATCCCAAATCAAATATATTAGGCTTATGAATGATCAAATTTTGATCGTAAAGTCCAATTATATATGTCTTATCATTGAGCTAAATGATATCCTCCTAAACTGACAAAATTTCAATAAAATAATTAAAAGAAACATATTTCATAAATAATTATGATGTTAAACATTAAACAATCTCATAAAAATAACATCAATTATCAAACACTAAACTTAATCTACAAATACATTCATTCACATCAGAAAATAACTCTATAATACCACAACATCCAACTAGTTGAATTTAGCAGTTACATCCACTCTAAATCCTCGTGCTCTTCTCTCTCATTTAAAATATCACTGATGGTGTGAATATTTGCCAATTATAGTAATGATTTTGTTGGTGTTTTTATTTAGTTTTGTGTATTTTGGGCAGGAGATGACAGTAAAGCCAAATTGGAGACATTTTGGTTGTTGCTGCTTGAAGTTTTGAGCTGTAACTGCTTCTCTATAATTTTTGAACTGACTTCAGATTCTAGGCAGTAAGCCGTGGCTATGGCTTAAGGTCGCGCGTGAATGAACATCTGATACAGAGTTAGGGGCGCGACTGAGCTTTTAATTTTAATATTTTTCAGATCTGGAGGGGAATATTTTTTTTTTGGATTAGTTAAGGAAATTAGGGATGCTAATCTTTAGCCTATTATTTCTCTCTCTTAAAAGAGAATTCTCCCTATAAAAGGGGGGTTAGCAGGAGATTGGAGGGGGCCGATTTCTAGAAAATTAAAGACTCTTTTATTTCTTATTTTGCAAGTTTTGTACATCCATGAGCGGCTAAACCTACTTTACTCTAGCAAGGGTTAATCAAGTTCAAGTTCATATGAGTTGTGAGATCTAAACTTAATTTTTATCCTTAAAATTCTACAGTATTTATTTATTCTTTGTTTTATTGATATTATTATCTTGTTGGTTGTTGCAATAAAAACTCGTTGTGCAATTGGCAGGGTTGTAATTACCTAATCAAGATTTCTAGATTCGTAATTGTCTAGTTAATTTTGATGACAGTGGCAGGTAATATAATCTAATTGTAACCGGATTTTCAAGTTATATTATGAGAATCAATAATTTGATTTAAACAATCACACTTGTTGATCTTGTTGATTAGGGTTGGGTCTTTCTAATTCTTAAAGCTATTAGCGAATTAAATCCTAGGCGTGTGTCTGGATTGTTCGTTAATAAGGGGTTAGTCATAGGCACGTGTCCAGCCAATCTAAAATTTAGGAAGGATCGATTATTAGAAGCATTTCAATAATCATAACCAATCTATCATGAGATTTGGATTTGTTCCTTGTTTCAATGATCAACCTTAGAACTTGAATGAGATTACCTTGTTAGATGCTATTAATTTGATTTCTTTTCGATTTAAATTTATTTTCTTGCCATTTATTAAATTTAGTATTTTTACTCACTAGTTACCAGCCCCTTTTTATTTCCTCGTTTTTGATTCCCTATTTGTCAATAGGATTGATTAATCTCTAGTCTTTGTGGATACGACTCTACTCGCTCTAGCTACAATTTAATTGATTTTTCAGGAGTAGATTTTATTTTTGGTGGATTCGACACCCATCATTCTTCGTTTCCAATTCTAACTTCAAAAGTCACTTAAAACCATATTTTACCCATTCTAACTTATTAATTTCTTCAAAACACTATCTCACTCAATTTAATTCACCATATCATGATCATGCATGATGAGTCATAGTTATGACCTATGTCCAGAATCCATACCTCAACTTGTTCCTTACTTTTCACATAGCAAACGTTCAAATTAGGCTTTGAGGTCTTCTAGACATTTGTTCCACTAAGTCTCTAGTTTCCATATCATCAAAAATCATGTCATTTCAACTTCTAAATCATGAAAAATGTATCAAATATCACAATTTATTTCAACATAGGGGTAGTATCAGGTTACCATTTTCAATCTCAAACTTCGATATCATTCATCCAGAATTAGGTTTAGGTCTATTCTAGAGATTTTTAGTACTATGTCTTAGGTTTCATCTCCAATTGGAATCACTCAATTTGGAGGTCTTTAGGCTGATTTATAGCCAAAACAATAGGAATGGTTCAAACTAACCTAAGACAGAATTCCACTACACATTCCTCTCTTGTTATATTCAATCAATTATATGTAAAGAAACACCAAGAATCCACTAATCTTAAACACATCCTTCTCACTCAAAACAAATCCATAAAAATCAGAAATTTAGGTTAGGAAAACTTACCACTTTCTTTCTCCAATCTTTTGGGTAAATAATGAAAAGTTAAAGTTTGATTAAGGTTTCTCCAAATCTCCATCAAAAGTCATCAACAATGAAAGCCCTCTTCTTCTTCTCTCCTTGGATGACCTTCAACCTTGCTTCTCTTCCTTTCACTTTTGTTTTTGCTCTCTCACGTTTACCCTCTCAAACACTCTCACGGTTATGTTCAAATGAAGCCAAAAGTCTTACTTTATTCTTTTTATACTTACTTAATGCTTTACACATGTCAATGTCTTAATAGTTGTCTCTAATGACTAATTATTCATTTAATAAATGATGCTTAACCCTCAAGAAAGCCTTTAATTGGTCATTAGGTATGACTCACTAATCCACTCACACCATTATACACAAAAAGACCAAAATGTCCCTTAATGAGTTTAATTCACCAACTAATCAAACCACATTCCAAAAATATTCTGCCATCGTCTTATCATCAAATTAACCATGAAATTTTCTAATTAAGGTCAATAATTATTAATTGGATGTTTTAAAAATTTTCAAATAGGTTTAAAATCATTAATATCCTTTACTTTCCAAAAAGGGCATTTTAGTCATAAACTTTCACATCTCCCGAAATCTATCCTATCAGACTTATTTTTGATCCATTTGATTATCATTTAACTCTAAAACTTAACCTGGATATTTTTCATTATTTCGAGGTTGAGTCCTACAAAAATTTACTATTCATCCAAAAATACTATTCAACGAAAATAAAAAAATTTATTCAATGAAAAGAAAGGTCTGGGGTTTTACATTTATGGGTTAGACGAACTCTGCTCTTACTCCCATATTGGAAGTATCCACAATTGCAGAAATAAAATTTCCATCTAATCCTGGGTGTCATGGGTAAGATTTGATTTATTTAGTTGCTTCATCTATTCATCTCTATGTGTTATAATTTATAGTTGTCTTTAGTGAAGCATAAATTTCTTGATATTTTATATCTCTTCCACTATCATGATCTGCAGAAAGTAAAGAGAGCAGTTACCTCCAAAGCTCCATCACTCCAATGCTTGTCAGCAACAGTTTTTAATCTAGACTGAGCTTTGTCCTTTAAGATCTGCAAAAAGGGAGGGGGGGAAAAAGTTTCAATGGTGACTTAAAGTTAAATATCTTTATTAACAAGTCAATACTTAGCACGCAGATGTACATACAGTTGCAATATGATTAAGTCGTTCAGCTTTCTTCTTTACGTTACGGTCAATTTTCTCTGTATCCTCTCTTGCCCGAGCTATGTGGTACAAGGGTTATAAGGCACAACAACAAAAGAAGCAACAAAATAAAAAATACTCATATTCACACTGAAAAGAGAAAAGTGTTTCGAATTCACTGAATCAAAAGAATTTACCATCAAGTTTGAGAAATCCAGACCCAAGAATAGCAACATCTTTACGTGCACGGGCATTCAACCTCATAATCCCACTAAACAAAATTGGAGAAACAGTAAGTACAAAATTCAAACGGCATGGTATCTACTTTAAAAAGGAAATTGAAATGTCCTAAAGTGTGCGTGGAATGTGCCAAGACACAACTTCTTCAAACCTTGGTCATTAAACATTTCAGCAATTCACTTTGACAATTTGAGAAAATTTAAGATATTAATAAAACCTTCTTTTTAAGTAAATGTTAAGCCCCACCATTTATATAATACAAATAGCTCAACGCTAACGTAACTCCTGATCTTCATTGACATTATTAAAAAGTCAGACTAGGAAATTGCATACTTCTCTCCTAAATTGGGACATTACACATATGGTAATTAATGGATTTATGATCTTTTTTCGCAAGCAATAGCATAGAAAAATGGAATATACAAACTTACCGTGAAAGCAAGATAATGTCATTACGAGCCCTTTCATTTACAAATTTCGCATCATTGCATACGAATTTACAGGCTTCAGCTAAGCCCTGACTTGAATGAATAATTCTCCAAGGGATGATTGGATGCTCATCTTCATCTTCTCCCATCTGTGAACTGACACATGAGGCATCCTGTATTAAAAATTTGAAGCATGGGCTATGCTCTTAATGATATGGTGCAAACAGAAAGTGTCACAGAAAGTCAGAATATAAGAAAAAGAAATGCAGACACCTTTCCAAACATAGATAAGAGGACCATATCAAGTATAGTGATATTAAAAGAAAACTAACATGCCTAAAAAAAAGTTCATTATATGCCACTAATTTGGTAGGAAATAATGGTGAATATTGACATTAATGTGGATTAAAAAATACATGTACAAATGAACATCCATTTGTCAAATAAGTGGAATTGTAACTTTCTATTAAAAGGAATACTTCATATGCCCATGCTTTATTTGCTTATCTAAGTAATAAGACCAAACTAAAATTATAGGCAATGGATTGGAGGTCTACACTATTTATTTTATGGGTAAGATATGACATTTTTAATGATTCTTCGACATGAATTTAGGTCATTCAAATTCTACTTTTCCTAGACTTTAACATAGTCATCATCATCATGATCACCCCGAGATAAGAAAGAATCATAATCTTTGTCCAAAAAAAATCTAAAAATAATGTGCAAAATTATTATATTTTAAGGATATTATTATGTGAAAATTTCTTCAAATGTAATACAGATAAGATCATATCTAGAGATTAAGCATTTTGATTTTAAAACGTACAAGATAATTTCCCAATAATATCTGTTTTCTAGTATGATGGGGATGCTATCCTTTTACAATACTAATTTAAGCAGTTGTGAAGAAGAATGGCAAATTGGTTTCGTTAAAATTTCCTGAGCAATAATCATGCATGCATTTCGCTGCATTCTGATTTTTGAAACTTCCATGCAATTGTCTCATGGTCTATTGTTTTAGAGAAAAAGTAAGATGAAGACCAATACTACACCACAAACCCATTTGTTCATCATTTCAGTGAAGACTCAGGGGTGTCACTATAAGATCAGAAAGATTATATAATAAGTAATCAGCACTTGTCCATCAAAATACCATGACCACTCACATGATGCATAAGGAGCTTGGAGACATAAATATATGCTATATTTATAGAAAGCTAGACTAACGAGAAAAAGTGTTTCATTTGCAATGCACCGCTTAGCTACAAAGAGCGAGACAATCTTCCTATTAGCTATTGAAGGGGAGGCTAAGGATAGATGAGGAGTGCTCTATTTGTCAGTATGGAAATCTATCTTCTATTTCAACAAAATGAAAGAACTTCCTAACATCCATTTTTTTGGCTGGAGAAGTTCATTCAAAAATGACAATTAACTCTTATTAAAGTATTTTGTCTTCTAAGATCTCAAACGGACATCTTGATGCACTGATTTACTTTCATCCTCAAAGTTGGCATGAAAAAGAATTGAAAAACACAAACAAATACGACTTGAGGAATCTGAAAAAGATGAAATTTAGCTAGTAGTTTAAAAGTCACCTCGATACATCGGCACAATCACTGTAAGGTCCAGCACTTTCTTTTTTTTCAGTCCCATGAGTTTGCATAGATCGGCATAGCATGGAATATCTCCTAGAGACAGTGAAACTAATTAATTGCCCATGTGTTGCCAACAATCCTTCACCACAAAGCCCAAATTTCTCCGCATAGAGATGCACACCACTTGGATGCCGAGGCTCAAGCCTTTGATTTACAGGATGCAGTTTACTTGGCTGCATCGACAAAGCAACCCTATATGCAATTCCATTTGTTTCAGAGGTAATTCTCCCATGATTCACAAAACCACTCTTAGAAACCTTTATTGCACTCATAGCCACAAGAGAGATCAAGACAAGAAAGACACAACAGCAGAAAGCATTCTCCTTTCAGCAGCTAAAAGCTCAAGTAAGAATAAGAATAGAGTTAGATGCTAAATACTGCAAATAGATTCTAATTAAAAAACAACAACAAAGTATCATTACCAGCTACCACAACATATTTATAACATGATTCGTTGATTCTAAAGAATTTCAAACATCATATGGGGATAAAAATTGAAACACAAACATGCATATGAACTAGCACATCAAGAACTTCTAAGATGCATTTTTTCTTTTCCATTTTTTTCTTAGGTCAAACCCTTCGGATCAAGAATAAGCTATGGGTTCCCCTTCCTGCTTGTAAAGTTTCAACCACCGTCGAGGATGAAGCTAACTAGACAACAATCATATCTTCCCCACCATCAAGGCATGTTCAAATGATCTAATTTCTTACAATTCGGTCACCTCATCGTGATTACTTGTTCACCGGAGACCTGGGGTGTGGTGGCTGTCTTGCTTTCAATTACTCTTTTATCTCAGGTCCCTACTCTGATTCGTAACAAAGAAAAATGAACCGGATTAAATTCTTAATATCCATTTCACAACAAAAGCTTAGTCCAATTTCCGTAGCCATCAACAATCAATCAGCAGTAAAGAAGCTAACTTCAAATTTTCAAGCCAAAAGAAACAGGTGCAGAGGACAAGAAGCAAAAGAACCCAGATAGGAAAATGGAGGGAAGAGCGCACACAATTCAGGAGAACTAAAAGTCGCGTTCAAGAGAAAAATGAAGCAAGTAAACGAAAAGAGAAGTGAAACAGCAGGAATTGATGAGAACCTGAAAGGAAGCATGCGTGTTGGTAGAGACGTGAAGAAGACGCAGAAGTTAGTAATTGTGTGAGAAAGAGAAAGATGGCCAACAAAACTGGAAGCAAAAATCTGCAGCCACAACCAAAGCCTGTGGCCCCGTAGACGCCAACACTACGCTCCAAAACCATAAAACAAAAGGTCTTCGTTGTTAGTAGAAGTGGTTTTACTTTTATAATTTATATATTCTTTTGTATGATTAAGATTTAATATATTATTTTAATTGCTCCATTTTTGTATACAAAACAAATTAAAGCTAACAAATTGAGAGCATCATCAAATTTTACTATCAAAGTCTTGTTTGCTCCTTCGATAGCACGAAGGCGGTGCGGATGATAATTTGGGGTGTTATCTTTTCACATTCCTTGTCTATTTTAGTTGTGGATATTCAAGTTTTTCTAGCTAGAAATTAGAGTTGCTCTATTAGGTATGTGCTTCGTGAAGGTAATTTTACAGCAGATAATTTGGCTAAATTAGGTCATGGCATTGCTTCTAATTTTCAAGTTTGGGATGATATTCCTAACGCCCTCTCATTAATTGCATGGCTGATTGTTGTGATATTTCTTTTACGAAATAATTTTAGTTTCTCCTCGTTCTAACCAACCAAAAAAAAAAGTCTTGTTTGCTCTCTTGTGCCCCCTTTCCGCTTTCTACCAGGTCCAATTGTGGATTGGCTTATACGCGAAGTTTCTTGTTCATCGGAAATTTTGGCTTAAGTTGGTTACCTGACAGATTCTGCTTTCCTGTATGTTTATGACTCGACTGAAGCTTTATTACGTATTTC
>JANKOE010000002.1:33254127-33265374 GCA_026284465.1 Erythroxylum citrifolium | reverse complement strand
CTTAATTAATACTAATCATGCTTTAATTAAGCTAATCATGCTTAATTAACATAAAAGAAATTTGGGGCTAACATTTTCTTTACTATTCTTAAATTAATATATGTTGGTACATTAATTCACGTTTCATTTCATACATTTGAAATTGAGAAATCCTTCGTATGAATTGAACTAACATAGTTGAAAGAGTTGCATGCAATCCTAGAGATTGGATGACATACATCTTTCATATTAGAGTCAAATCTAATAGAAGAATTCATAAATTGGTTAATGCAATTATAGGGGTTTGAATTAGAAAGATATTTTGATTAATCAACCTAAGATTAGTTGTTAACAATCTTAAGAAAAATATTAACATAATTGAGAAATTTCTAGGGTCTAATGAACTTTAAGTTAAATTGATGTGTGAAGTCTTATTTAAATGAAAATTCTAGGGGTTTCACTATTCAGTTATTGTTGTTATTATTGGTTGTTTCTTGGTTTAATCTTTGTTGTAGTTAGTTAATTGTGTTGATTTGTTTATTTCATTACTTTAAATTTAAATTTGATCAGTCACTATCACCACAAATTTTCAATCAGATAATAGGAAAATGATTAATATTAGTAGTCATAGTCTCTGGCATCGAAGCTTGGTACTCCATAACCTATACTATAGAAGCAATATATATATTTGTCTATAAAGATCTATAGGGTAAAAGATTGAACGGGCTAGAAACATAGACATATTCTTGAAACAATTAGGGCCTTACTTATTTCTCGCTCTTATCTTGAGTATTTTGAGGGAGAAGCAGCTCTAATTGCTATTTTTACTATTAATCATGCTCATTTTGCTATTGTAAGTAATCAATCTCCACATAAACGTCTTTTTAGTCTTCCTTCAAAAAAATTTTAAGAGTAATTCTTGTTTTATGTTATCTAAAATTCTTATCAAATATGTTAATAATGATCGAACCCTATATTCTTATCACTCTTAATCCTTTCGTTTATGTGAGTGTGACGATTTATATTATTCTTTGTGTTTTATGTTTAATTTCTTATATCAAACTTGTCATGATAGAATGGTTCTTGGTCCTATTTAGATTGATACTAAGACTATATAGTATTATTGGTGAAGGTCGTATCAAAATTTAGTATTAGATCCATCTTATATATTCAAGTTTGTTTTGATATTATTTACTTATGTTCTTTATAATTTTGTCTCTTTACCATACATTTAATTCTCTTTTGGTGTCCTTGTCATTTTTTAACACAACTTATTAAAACAAATTATCCTTATCATTTTTTCACGCTACCTAAGTTTACAAGTTAATCACAAAAAAATGAAAAGAAAAAATTATGTTATCAGTTATCTTATTTTTCCTTACTATTTAATTCATTCTTGTCGAGTTCTTAAACATGATCTAATTAGGTTTTATTAAGCTCAATTTTTGTTTTTGAGTTTTCTTATTTCCTTAGCCTTTAGTTATGTTTCATTGTATTATTTTTTTTGTCCAATTTGCATCTTTAGAAGTTACTTAACAAAGGATAAGATTAAAACTAGCCTTTTTGATAGATTAACGATTTTGTAAAGAACATGTTTTTCAAGATTTTAGGTTGTAAGTAAAGTAAATTTTGAGATAAACACATGAGGGAGTGATTTTGCTACTAACATTTTCTTGTAAAGGAAGTAAGTAAGGAGGAAAGAGTAGGATAGACCAACAGTTCATTATAAATTCAATACAAGGCCAATATAAGAAATTTATTTAATAATTCAGTGAAGTTAAGGATAGATTGGAGAAACATGAGGCTATTATAGTTAGTTTTCAATATAACTCATTTATACCTGCTAAGATGGATAATTTAAGGTGTATGAATAGGTTGATACTGCTACTAACTACTTGGAAGAGTTAAACCTAAGGAATCATATGGGAGAAAGAGGTGAAAGAGGAGATAAAATAGGAGATAATAAGATGACATATTTGATTTAGGTTATGATAGAGAGTAGTAAGAAAGGGTGGGCAATAATATGGGTAGTATCAAAATGACGTTACCACCTTTTATAGGAAGAATAAATCCCGAGGCCTTTTAAAGTGGGGAAAACATATAGAGTTAATGTTTGATTGTTACAAAATTTTAGAGGTGAAAAAGGTTAGACTGATAGTTGTAGATTTTAGTGTTTATGTCTTAAATTTATAGGATTAACAAATTCTTATTAGGAGAAAAAATAGAGAGTTGCCTATTACGCAATAGGAGGAGATGAAATTGATGATGAGAAGACGTTTTCTACTAAGTTCCTATCATGAGGATCTCTATCAAAGGATACAAATATTAGCTCAATGTTTCAAGAGAGTGAAAAAGTATTATAAGGAGACAAAGATTGTTATGTTTAGGGAGAATATGGAGGAAGGCTGAGAGGTAAAAATGGCTCATTTTATTTATGGGATAAAACCAATCATTGCTAAGGTTATAAAGTTATACTATTACGTGGAGTTAGAGGATGCAGTTCACATAGTCATAAAGGTAAAAAAGATAACTAAAAAAAGGTATTTTAATCATTTTAGTGTTTCTAGTGTAGGTTCTTTATTATAGAGCAAAATATAGAGTAAAAAAGATGAAAAAGCTTCAAAGCCTATGAAGCAACCTCGCTTAAAGTGGAAGCACCAAGTGGAGGGTAAGTTAAGACTGATTCCTCTTTAATATCTAAGAATCAAGATGTCAAGTGCTTCAAGTTCTTAAGGAGAAGGCATATATCTTAAAAATGTTTTAATAAGAGAGTGATGATTTTAAGAGAGGATGGAGAGTATGTGTCCAAAATTGAAAAGGAGATAGATAGAGATATGTCTAGTTTAGATGATGCTACTCATGATGAATGCATTGAGAGGCTCAAAGAGGGTAAGGTGCTTGTCTCCAGGAGGATATTAAGTATATATATAAGAGAAGATGATGAGAATGAACAATAAGACAAACTCTTTCATACAAGATGTGATATCAATAATCGAGTTTATAGTATGATTATAGACGGATAGAGTTATGCTATTGTAGCCAATGTAGAGTTAATGGAGAAGTTAAGACTATTAATTACAAAACACCCTAAACCATATAATCTACAATAGTTTAATGAAAGGAAAGGTTAAGGTAATAAAATAAGTGTTAGTTTCTTTATTAATTGAGAGGTATAAGGATGAGGTATAATATGAAGTGGTACCTATATAAATTGGTCATGTTCTCTTATAATATCCTTTGTAATCCAATGGGAGAGCAATATATGATGGGCATAAGAAACAATATTCCTTTGCTATGAATGTAAAATTGATTATCCTTGCTTCATTATTACCATTGTAAGTATATGAAGACGTTGATATAAGGACAAATCCTTTTAAGTAGAAGGAAATGATGGGAATCAAGCATCTACTCAAGCTGCACAAACTTCTAAACCAGGGAGATAAGAATAGGAGTTTGTAAATATTGCAAATGGTTCAAGTTGAGAGCTAAAAGTAGGCTCAAAAGAAGCCTAAGCCCAGTTCAATTAGCCAGAAGTCAACTGTCTAGGCCAAGTTGATCAGGCTTCAGTCTAGGCTAGGTCGAGTTGATTAAGCTTTGGACCAAGCTTTGACTTTATTTCTTTTCTAAATTTTCGCCTTCAGTCAGGCTCAATCTCGGGCTTTAAGGCTTAGCCCAGCCTAAAAGTCCAATTATATATATTTAAAGAAAACCCTAGCCTACTTTTTTTCTTCCGTTTTTGATCTAGCGCTGCCACTGGTGATGCTTCATTGTGTTTTTGCTTCACTGTTTCTTGTCTCATATTTTCCAATTTTCTTTCTTTCACGTAGAGACGAAGAAGGATGATCAGACTAAGCAAATCTAGAGATGTTTTCTGATAGTATTGTTATTGTAAGAACAAGAAGCTAAAGAAAATGTAAGACTATCATTTAAATCATCATTATCATCTCCCTTTTCCTTTTTGTTGTATTTGTATCTTCTCTTCCTAAGTTGGAGTACTTTGGTACCTCTCTCCAGTAGGTATATGATTTGTCTCATTGTTGTCCCTCACTGCTGATCCATCGATTGGTTGTAATCAGGTGACATAAACACCTTTTTGCCTCTCTCCTGAGGATTAAATAGCTTGCCTTGTGTCACCACACTAAACAACCAATTGCAATCCTCCATATGATGTTCATCAAGTAAGTGATGCATATGATGTTGAAATCTTGCTTCTCATTCAGCTCCAGAGGGGAGTAGCTCAAGCATGCATTGGAGTCTATTGAAGGAATGGTTTTCGATGGGTGGGTGTGGCAAAGACGATTTTGGACAGGCTGTAGGCTACTTAATATCCTTTCAACCTCAGGTCAAGTAGCATGAGTCAATCCTGATTGGGCATAAGGTCGAGCTCGAGCCTTATCCTAACTAGTGATGGGCCTAGACCCATTGTCATTCCTAGTTAAAAGTTATTAGATATAGGAGAAATTATATAACATTAAATAATATTGGAGAATAAGACAACATGATTCCTATATAGTACTATGTTAGACTTGTGTTCTAAAACACAAACTCATGTTAGTCCTTTATTGGTCATATTTGTATCTAAAAGAATTTCCAAAAGCAAATTGACATTGGAGTTGCACTTATAATTAGCGATAGACTCACTGACATGCAGAGTTTTAGGATAAAATTGACGCCAAATTTGGAAGCTATATTGGCATCGAACTCGTGACTTTACTAGTTTTTAAATCTTAAACTTCTGTTTAGATAAAGATTGAATTATCTTTAAAAGTTAGGTATTTCCTATTTAGATTAAGTCCAAATTGTTACTTTCTTTTGGGACTTTAGTTTTTAAGGTTTTTATGTTCTGAATTATATGCCTATAAAAGGTTATCTTAGCGATGCAAAATAGGAGTTTACCATTGTTATTGATCAATCAAAAAATCTAGAGATATCTTCTTTAATATTTTTATAGTAACTCTTGTGTTAAGTTCTCTTAAAGCTTATAATCTTATCTAGCTTGTAATGACAATCAAACCTTACGATATTATTACTCTCGATCCTTTTATTTGTAAGTGTGATGATTCATATCATTTGTTGTGATATTGTATTCGATTTTTAAATCAAACTTATCATGACATAATAGTCCTTATTCATATTCGTATTAATATTAAATCTCATTAGTCATATTGGTAAGGGTTGTATCACTTATCTTGCTTCCAAGTGTCACCTTCCACTTCTATCTTCATTGACCCCTCTATTAACTTGTTTCCTAATTCTATTGACTGACCAATTTGGTTTAAGTCTCTCTCAATTAGAGGTCTTAAAGAATAAAGACTACTATCCCATTTGAGGACCCAGCTCTATCAAAGGATTTAATTTCTCCTGAACTATCTCAGTCGTCATGTTCTATCAGACCCTTTTAACTCCCTTCTCATTTAAAACCTCATGTTATAAGTCTCCTTCATCTTAAACACAATTGTGTTAACTCAACCATCACTCATATTTATGAACCTAAGAGTTATAAAGAAGCTAATGCTAATCCTTTATGGTAAAATCTACGGAAGAAGAATTGTAGGCCTTATAGGAAAATCAAACTTAAGATCTAGTCTCACTACTCTTAAGCAAAAATTTAGTGGGTTGCAAATAGTGTCTATAAGATCAAGACAATGGTATATGATATTATAAAACTTTATGAAACTCAAATTATTGCCAAAGAATTTAATAAAAATTATAGTATTGATTATAAGGATACCTTTGTTCCTGTAACTCATTTCACTTCAGTTTGTAGCCTCATATTTATTATTAATATTAAGCAATAACAACTATTTCAAATCAATACCAAAAATGTTAATCTTTTATATCGCGCAAGAACCACTAACAATAAACCCTATTGTGAGTGATGTTTGTCTCACTCTCCTAACCACTCATTATATTATAGTGATTCATATTATATGTTATGTTAAAGATAATTTTTCATATTATCTAACTTTAATCATCCTCCTCTCTGGAGTTTCATGCATACTCTAATATTGATTAGGTTGGAGATCCTATTGATTGACACTCTAAGATTAAGTTTTAGTTCTTTCTAGTTGATTCTCTTATCTCATGAAGAAGTAAGAAACAAACAGTTATAACTCGTTCGAGTACTGAAGCTAAAAAATATTGAACCCTTGCTAATATTATTTAAGAACTCATATAGTTACATTGGTTAGTACATAATACAGTAATTAAATTAGTACATAATACGGTAATTAAACATTCATCAACCACTTCTATTTAACTGTAGTGCCATTCAAATTACGCATATTAATGTATTTCATGAGAGAACAAAATATATTGAAAATGATTATTACTTTATTCATTACCATCTTCAGGAGGCAATCATCTCTTTTATTTTTATATCATACCAAGATCAAATAGCTAACATTTCTACCAAAGCTTAGTTTCCAACTCAATTCAATGAACTCCTTAACAAATTCAGGTTAGCTTTATTTTCACCATCTTAAATTTGAGGGGGTGTTAGTCTATAATATAATGTTGTCATACTAGTATGATTGATTACATTATAATGACAGAATACTATGCAAAATATTTGATCAATTAATGTTAAATGTTTAAGCAATCAATATAAGGTATTTAAATAAAAGACACCTTAATAGGATTCAAATTTTAGCATAGAGTAAACTTACCTATATAAAAAAAAAGTGATATATGAATACGAATAACTTAATAATGTTTGATGAAAATGATACGTGAATAGGTATACAGTAATTAATAAGGAATACTACACTCAATATTTGATTTAATTTATGTATATATATTTTAAATAAAATCATAAAGTAAATTTGCGTATTTTACATTAATAACTAATATGAATGTTTTACATATCTAATTACACATTCTTATAGTTTTAAATCAGATTGGTTTATTTTTCCATGTGATTAAACAACCCTCAAAGACATATTGAATGTTTAGTTTAAAATCCTCAAATCAATAGATAAAATGATAGGTGTTAAAAAAATATATGCGAATTAATTTCGTTAAAAATAATATTTACCAAAGCATGTTAAAAAACATAAGACCCCGAATCTAGCTGCTTTTAAATCTAAACTTGAAACATGAAGTAACCCTCAGCCTGATTTAAAAAACAAAATGAACAGCAGCATAGGATTCCCTAAATCTGTCTTCTATTATGCTAGGACTAGGAGGATGAGGATCCCACAGATCTGCTTTATATATATATATATATACATAAGATAGCGGGAATTGAATTCAATGTACAAGTACCTCCTCTCCTAGTCCCCACAGCCCCAAATCAGTAGCGTACCCATATGATGGACATTCTCACAAAGCCAACCCCATAATTTTTGGTGCGTACAGGAAAACACACACACAGCTCACGCCACAATATCACAGGCATGCATGCCCCTCTGCTCCATCATGTTCATGTTGTACTGCTCAATGGATTGATGGGATGGGGTCTACTCTACCCAATACCCTAACTTTCTACCGTGTGTCCACACTTACCAAATCACACTCATTTTTATCCTTCTAGTTTCACCCGCGAACACAACACAGACAATAGTTACCAAAAAGCATGCCTAAGTGATGTCCAGTTCTTTTTCTTTTCATCTCTGCCTTGTGGGGACGAGGGACTTATTTGAGCGAGAAAGAAGGAAGTTGGATTTGACACCATTTTGTCATGTCCACCGCCCAATCCATAGCTTGATGAGTCCACCAATGCCTAAACCAAACTTTTTCTCAAGTACTCGCATTTACAGACTTGAAAGCTTTATGAGTCATAAATTGTTTGGAGGCTAAAATTTGTGCCAAGTGTTAAACTCTCAACGCTAACTGCCAACTAATTAAAATCTTCTTCTTGTGGTGATAATGATGCATCAATTCGATCAGGTCGTAATAATTAATATCACTTCTATATTGATAATGGTGAGAAATGGAGATGTTGTGGTGATCCTAATGAAATCGGATTATAATGCTATTTCTAATTCACCTATAATAACACATGCGATAGAGGAAAGATCAGATAATGAAGCATATTTCGACATCCCATGCCATCAGCTTTGGATTGACTATCATAATACTACTTATCATATACGTCTTTAAAAATAAGAATTTAATATGCATTTTAATATGACCATGGAAACTATTCAAGTTTCAATAAAATAAATCAAACTACTAAAATGTTGATATTTAATGTCTTGAAGCATGTTAAGATATAAACGGTGAGTTTTTACTTGATTATTTATTTTATACATGATTTATGCCTAAAAAGGATAAATATTTTTTGTAATATAAAACATTAATTTGGCAAAATAAAACTTCTTTATTTCACTGTTCTAACAATCTAATATATGTTGTTCCCAATTAAAGAAATATAATAAAAATAAATAGGATGTACGTAATAATCTGAACAATTTAAATAACTAGGCAACCATATTTGACGTGATTAATGGTTATTTTTATTATTATTTTATAAAAATAATAATGATAAAATGAATGCTTAAATTTTGCCTTAAAATATTTACATGTAGCCTACCAATCCATAGTTTCATATATGGAAATTCCAAAGTAAATGGACATAAATATCATGACACCCTTATTCATAATCATAATACCTCATAACATCGACCGTGAATTTTTGATAAAAGGTCGATAAACACTGCGTCTCTAGCCACAACAAAACTTCACTAAAAGAGTAATTTGAATCATTGGAGATGATAAGTCCGCAGAAGATATTCTTTTATTGGGTTTTTGCTCTCTTGTTGATTGATATGAGGAAAAGGTACCTACTACCTACCATCCAGTTATAGATCAGCCAATATTGCAACTAAACAATGTAAAGCATAACTGAGATTTATTTTTGTTTGGATATTGACGAGGTTGTTAGGGGTGCCTAATTTACCTCAAAAAGTTGTTTAAGAATGAGAGATTTGTATAGTATTATAAATTTTTGAATGCTCTCATAATTGTCTGATGTAGAATTCCTGATACACATTCTTCAGTCTAGAGTAGGACTGGACATTTGATATATATATTGGACAAAATGACATAACCAAGCATCGTCATAAATTATCGAGATAAACTGACTTTGTTATTATGTTAGAAGTGCCTAACTCATTCCTAAATGCTAACTTAAGAGGAGAGGATTGCATACTATTATAAATTCTTAAATATCCTCGTAATTAACCGATGTAAAATTTTTGATAGAAGAAATGTAAAAACTACTGTTATATTCGGTGCGTTGAAGGGGATGGATGAGTATATAAAAGGATAAAAGCAAAGAAAGAGAGTGGACTATTGGTTGAAATGCTACGCTATAAATGTGTAAGCATAATTAAATAAGCTGTGATTCAACACCGAAGACATGTACATGCAAAGAGACACCGTTTCTGCTGTGTCTGTCCATCTCCAATGAACATTTTCTACACGGTCACTCGCTGTCATCTCCTTAATCAATAAGAGGTTATACTTCGTCAACAATATCTTCTTCTCCTCTTTCCGCCTGTATCTCTTGATTTCTTTGCAGTTGTTACACAAAATGTCTCGTGAACAGTATTCTGTGATGTAATTCCATCACTTAATTTTCTTTTATACTAAATAAACGACCATTTAAGTGGGGCAAAACTATTGTTTCGAACAATGTTTTAAAAATGGGACCGGTAATTGAACCGGATAAGCAACTGATTTGAGGGTTAATGGTTCAACCAGAATTCAACCGCGGTTGCACCGGTGATTAATAAATATATAAATTTTTATTTTATATATTATATATATAAGATAATTTTAAATATATTATTTAATTATTTATTTATCTAATTGTAAACTTAAACCTTTAAACTTCAAAAATATACAATTTTTTTTTAAAATTTGCCAAACACAAAACAAAATAAGATAACAAAGCTTACTAGTCATATTTCATCAAAAAGATTAAAAAAAATCACTAATCATAATATTCATTCAAGTTGAAATCATCAAAATCAAAGCATTTTAAATAGATCGGCCAGTTCTTTCTTTCACCGGTTCAACGGTTTTTACCGATCCGACCGTAAAATGAACAGGCAATCACTCACAAAAAATACGGGCTAAATCGGACCGTTTCATGCTCCAATTTACCAATTTTTCGGTTCGACCGATCAGTTCGGTCCGATTTCCAAAACACTGATTTCAAGTGATGGAAGCATTAGATAAAGATGATACGTTGAGGGATTTATTGACTGCCTAAAACAATATTTTTTGTTCAAATACCATACCATGCATGTACAATTAATTAGTTCGTGGGTGGCAAATTACTCAGTCACCTCCATTAATAATTGTAGTAAGATGAAGTCTTCTCCTATCTTTTTTTTTCTTTTTTAAAAATAACCATACATTATCAAATATTTTTATAGAAAGAAAAAATAACAATAAGAAAACAAGCTATTAAAGCTTTAATCAATTGTTGGCATGTGTTTAGCCGGCCTGAATACTTAAGGAACAATCATCCAAGACGTCCTAATTAATTATGGTAAAATGTTTATGTGTTATACAAAGGACAATTAATCAATATTAAGCTGCGTAATTAAAATAACGGTTTGTGGGGTTAAGGGTAATGGGACAACATGGCATCCATATGCTCTGATGTTAATCCGGGAAAAAGGAATCTTATTGACCTGCTACTTGAACGAGGAATTCTCACTTACTTGGTATCTAAGATCCAAATGCCAAATGTAATCTTATTGGGAAATGGCTTGTCCATTCAACAACCAAGTGCATGTGCTCATGGTTTGGATTGAGGTGGACAAGCGCTGGATGTTCATTATTATTTTTATATATTTCTGTTTTTTGTGCTTCTATTTTTTTTCCCAACTGATAGTATTTCGTTTGAATGTGCTATGTAGTTTAGAGTGTCATTTAATAACAAAATTTCACAATAGGGATCAAACTGGGAGTTTCCGAGGATTGTTTTACGCCTATCAAAATTTTGCAGCATATATTCGCTCAGAAGATAGGTATTATTTAATTATCAGTTACTTTGATCCAAAAGATTCATTCTTACATTATAAGTGGTTCTGTCTGATTTTGATGGGATTAGACGTTGTCGCTTGGATCCATGAGATTGGTTGATTTTGGCTTAAAGATACCTGCAAAACAAATAAAGGCACGCCCGAGGTTGATTTCCGGTAGACCCCTCCGACGCTCAAGTCAGTCTTTTTGTGAGGATTTTGGTGGCTAGGAATTAAGAGAATATGAGGGTTCTGAAGTCGTACCTGTATCATGGCAAAGTAGTAC